>JAHZNC010002279.1:0-11138 GCA_027744095.1 Zhuqinia jingwanae | reverse complement strand
CCTCGGTTCACTTTCTCTTCACAAAAACATAAAAGGCTTTTAACTTCTTGTTTTTTTCTAGTTTAGTATTAAAAAAATACATCATCTTTCTCATCTCCTCGTGTATGATTAATAACACTGTCGTGTCGTGCATATCTTGCTTGCTTGTACTGCACACACACTACTACTACACTCTTGACTCTTGGTAGGTAAAAAAAGAGGAAATTAAAAATACTTTTTGATGTGCGGATGGTGGTGGTGCAAATGAAATATTCTTTGAAAATATCATCTTTATTCCTATCACATATTATACACATGTGTGTAATTCAATGCATTTCTAACTCAACTGGAGAGCACATTCACAGAAGAAGAGGAGGAAGTTATTCAAGTTATTATCATACACATTGAAAAAAGGATAATGGAACCAGAGTTAGAGAGAGAGAGAGATAGCACTTTTTTTCTTGCTTTTCTTCCTGGTTCGTGATACTTTTTTTGGCGTTACATGAATCTACTACTACTACTACTCCTTAAAAACCCTTTTCCTGTAATGAGATGGGAAAGTGCAAGGAAGAATTGTGTGTGTGTGAAAGAGAGAGAAAGAGCGGTTGTAATGGACTTTACGGCTCTCCTTTCTTGTGGAAATACCTATCCAATCCTTTTTTCCCACCATCAACATATAACGCCACCAGTTCCAGAGAAATTGCTACTGAATGATGATGATGACGATCATGATCAAGGCAAAATAACTTTAAAGAGAAAAATTTCTGAGAGACGTGAGCCAAAGTCATGTGTTGTTATACACACGATGATGGGGTACAGCGGAAGACATAAAGGATCAGTAGTTGTAATGTAATAGTAGTAGTGGCGGTGTTGGTAGTGGTGGAATTTTTGTGAGTTGAGTGAACGAACTTCAAACATCACATCATCATCAACATGATGCGAATTTATATCATCCTCCTTCACTCTGAAACGCATGGATGAACGACCAAGTCCCCTTAAAAAATATTTTTTCCCCTTTTCATATTTGCTCAAATGGGTATGTACACATACACATATATACCTACAATACACACAAACACATTCCTTTAGTATCATCATCATTCTAGCAATTTTCTCTGTATTCAGACAAATAAAAGAAGAAGGGAAGGGATGTGTGTGTGTGTTCGTGGAAGAGAAGTAAACGTATTTATGCATTTTCATTTTCATCCTCTTGCCTAGTGAAAAAAAGTAAAGTTTGATATATAAAAAAAAGTTTTTTTTATTAGTGAGAGGGTGCATATTATGATACCTATGCGTGTAGTATTATGAACGTGTAATATGAACTGTGAAAATATCGATTTCCCATTCTGATTTGCTTTCAAAAAATACTTTCACATTTGCAACTTGCACGACAGCAGGTTTTCTCGAAAGAAAAAAAATTATAAAAAGTAGTCCGTCCCCTGTGTATTTTTTCCCAATATGGCAAATATTTATGTCCCTTCTAAATACGTCGTCACATTAATGATGCCATTACATTACGCTAGCTAAAAAAAGTTCTAATGTTATGTATGTATGTCTGGATGAATAACAAAAACGTTTGGGGATGTCATTTAATAATGGTGTATAAATATAATATGACATCTCATCGACATATCACCATACCTAGTTTTTTAATATTATTACAAAACCTACACGTACATTAGAGCTACGTGGAATAATGTCCACTTTTTCCTGGAGAACTCTACTTGATTCCTTGTTAGAAAAATTCCAGTAATAATTATTGTGCTGTTGGTATAAAACCTATATTGAGCAAAAAACATAGTGGACAACTTTGTAAATAATATTTAAAGTAAAGAAATGTGTGACGAGCATATTATTCCTACAAGGACCACTAGTCACGAGAGAGAGAGAGTTTCAGATTTTTAATCGAATAATGAAAAATGTTGTCATGTATGAGGGTGTGCGTGGGCTGTCTTCAAAAAAATTGTGAGGCTATCATCAGTATGAAATTAAATGAATATACATAGAACTCAGTGCACACACCTATTATAACTTTTTTTCCAAGCTGAATAAAGCACACAATGGATTACTTTATGTTATGTAATAGGATTTATAAGCCAATAAGAATATTACTTTTTTACAAAGTAAACTTTTTACGTTACATACAAAAAAGTGTTTTTTCCCAATTTTCTTCCGTATTTTCAACTCATACCGTGTTGTGGCTTTTTATGATAAAAAAATATTTTTTAAACATATTTTTTTCCACTTTCTTATGCCTTGCTTACAAAAAAGTGTTTTTTTCCCAATTTTCTTCCGTATTTTCAACTCATACCGTGTTGTGGCTTTTTATGATAAAAAAATATTTTTTAAACATATTTTTTTCCACTTTCTTATGCCTTGCAGGCTCCTTGTACGTCAAAGTCACTTGCGCAACAAAATATATATACAATTCTGTAGAATTTCACAGAATTGTGTATTTAAAAAAATTCAAACCAAATCTGTCTTGGTATTTTTAGCTTGCAAAATATACAAGGTATTTATTGTACACATTGCAATGCATAATTGCACTTTTCATATATATTTTTTCCACGAAAGAGTGTATATTTTCTCTCAATTTTATGAATGCCAAAGCTTCTACTCCTACTCTTTGTTATCATTCGTTTACAAATGCAAAATACCTATACACACGCGCTAAAATACATACGTCAGTGCTTCCATCATCATCACAAAAAAAAGCATAAACATAGACGAAGGTTTTGAATATACCTATCTGAGCAGCAACAGTCAATTAAGCATGCAAATCGATTTGCAAACACATACAATCATGGCAGAAAAGAGAATTAAATGAATTGTGATAGAAAAGTGGGGGCTTAAATATACACATTCATATGCTTGAAGCGTGAAGGCGTGTCTTCAGAGTATAGTTTAGGGCGGGCGGTACAAAATGTATATTAAATATGATTACTTTGCATTGGTATTGCGGTAGTAGACCAGAGATTTTCGTTTCATGTTTCAACAACCATAACTGGTAATTGAGCAAATAATAATTTCTGCAAATAATAATAATGAGGACACATGTGGAACATGAATATTTTGTTTGTTGCGGTATGGTATATATGGTACAAAATAAAACTGCTATCTATTTTATATTGCTACCTATGCGTGTTAGAGAAAATGTGCCAGGTAGCCACACACACGTATATTTTCTCGTTTAATATTTTAATACTCCTTCTTAATATGCAATTTCACAAGAGAAAAAGAAAATCAGATGAGATGACTAAACTGTTGCGAAAGTACGAAAGAAACTACAATATGTATATACTCCTGCCTGCCACACAGAATCTCATCGAAATTAATTAAAACATTGTATTGCGCTAACAAAATATGTAATTGAATGATTTACTAATACATATTTATCTTTAATAATTCTCTTTCACTCTTGTTTGCTCATCCTTAGACCATATATGTCTTCAATTTCTTCTGGAACAAACTGAGACGTGACCACCGCCAAAATGAAAAGAGAAAATAAATAATAATAAAAAAATGTTGAAAAGAAAGACGAGTGAAGGACGTGGTGTTTCACAAAAAAGAAGACGCGCTATATATATTATTATTATGCCCTCTATACCATTGTGCAATGTAAAAAAACATGTATAATAAGTACGCAGCAGCAGCCATTTGAGGACAGCCCTTTTACAGGCTGGCATTCTTTTATCGGTAAATGAAGAAAAAAGATATACCTTTAGAATTCTTGGCACGTATACGTACAAGTTTTTTTTTTATATATTAGATATACATATAAATAGGTATATACATAAATACATAAAAAAAAATATCCAGTGTGGTGAAGTAGTAGTTGTAGCAGTAGTAGTAAGAGTGGTACTCTTATAGCATCAGTAGCGTAACTATCGATCAAAGGAAACAGGGAAAAAATAGAGAAGCAAAAAGGGGGAAAAAGAATAGAAAGAGAAAGCAAAAGAGTGAAAGGTCCGTCATCAAATCAAACGCCGTATATAAGCTCAATTCTTACAACTCATCTATCAAAATCCAACAAAGGACCCCACTGTGCCTTTTACGATACGTTCACAACAATTACTTCCTCCCTCTCTCTATGCTCTACCCAGCAAATGTAGAGAACTTCCAATTCCAATACCACCGTGTGCACACATAATAATCATTCATCTCTTCTCCTTTCTCGTTTTTTTGGATGATGATGAGCAAATACATAAGAAGGTATATACATATATACATACGTACATACATACATGTTTATGCTTGTGTATAAGGAAAGTAAATGGAAATATACATTATGCCATTTTCCTTTGTAGTTTGTTTGTCTTTTATAATTTTCATTCCATGCGAGTCTCATCAGGTTGTTGTTGTTGTTGTTCATGTTGCTCCTTGGTCCTTCCCAGAATGCTCTGCTTTTTTTTAGCAAAATAAAAAGCTATACAAAATGCTATTTCGTAGGCCTTGCGAAGGCCACCTATTTGCTCTTTAGTACTGCAATGCTGTTCTTTGTTCAAGCCAAAAATCCTACATACATAGGTATAGTTAGTAGTGTGTATATCCACATCATTTACAGCAATATATACTATACAATCCCATCAAAAGCAGGACAACATACAGAGAGAGAGAGAGAGAGAAAAAGATGAAACTGAGGAGCATGAAAAGGCCAAACACAAACTAACAATAAGTAAAAAGCCTAATTTATGGGCTAAAATTACATTTTCTAAGAAGTCTCTGAAATACTCTGCATTTATGTATGTTACACAACAACAGCACTATACATGTACTCACTCTATGTATATATTATATATTATACACTTCTCTCACAGCTCTAGCAGTAGTGGTCGTAGTAACAAAAACATCTAATGACGACAGTCATTCTCATTTTCACAAATAGCCTGCATAAACACACCATTTTGTTGAGACAATGATAATAATAACGCAATATACTCAAAATACTTGTACAAAAGTACATTATGTGCCATGTAATATATTGTAAGCATGCAACATGCACATAGATACTAGATACATACCTATATACATATATACACACGTTAAAGATTTATTGGTGTGCACATTCACTCTTTTAGTAATGTCCTTCAGTTCCAGACAGACGAGCAAAAAAAATCTTTTATTTAAGAGAATAAATGAAAATACTGTGGGTGCCAAAAAATTTATGACGTTTTGTCCATTTTCACGTATTATCCAAATATTTTATGTACAAACGCTACATTTATTACATTTATCTCAAAAAGTCATTTATTTGTGTATATCTGTACAATTTTTATGTACATACATACCTATACACATAAACGGTTAATAACTTTTTTCGTATCGGTCAAGTAGAATGCTACTTGAAAAGCGGTAAACATAATACGAGGGGCGTGTGTGTGTAATGTAAGCACGTGCATATGTACACATAGTACATCTCCAATTTCCACCGTACTAGTGTGGTTTTTCTTTTAGACATAATCATTGTAGTCGTCAGACTAGTTGACAGTAGAGGAAATGAATCTAGATTGCACCAATGTGCTGTCACTTTGGATGCGGAAACTACCGTGCTGATCATGATGATGAGATTCATGAAAGTTTCTCGTTTTTTTCTCTCTCTCTTCTCCTCCACTGTCGGTTTGGGTTATATGAATGCAATACGTCTGTGGGATGAGACCTCTCCTACGCACTGATTAGAGTTGACAAAATCTTCCCCTCCTCTCTATATTTTCTCGCACATTGAAAACTCTTAACACTCTACAAAATTCAGGAGTCAAGTAGTATTATCTATCTCTCTGCCTTCTCGGCACTACTGTCATAACATAATAATATATATTTAGTTATTCAACTTGAAAGTGTATGATTGCACAAAAAACATGCATCATGCCGACACCTCCTACACACATTACATGCTGCTGTCAACCTATGTGCAACTCCAGCAGCATAATAAATACATATAATATTAACCTATAAATAATATATATTTGTACTTAAGTACATACATACCTATGTGCTTTACTACAGATAAAAAACTACTGCATTAAACAAGACCACAAAACGTGCTGAATATCTAATCTAACTATTTTGCAGCAAATTCAGCACTTTTTATTCCCTTGATCAAAAAAAGAAGAAATTTTGTGTGCGGTAGTGGTCTATATATGTATATGTGTGTACTACTACTACTATCGTTCCCTCCATCATGTTCCAAAACACAACAAATTCACAAGAGTCAGCTTTCAAAACTGACTTTATGTTGTTCCTTCTCTCTCTCTCTCTCTCTTGTGTAAAAAGAAAGGAGTGAGAGGGGCTCGTTAGATGGAAAATGAAATATTGCATGCCATTCCGTCCTTGTAACGAATGCCATACATATATCAGTCTCGTCTCTCGTCCTCTCTGGCCACCGTCCAAACGCAAATGTCAGAAATCCGAAAGGAAAAGATGAAAAAAGGAGGGTGAAATTATTTGGGCTGCTGCTGCTGTTTTGTTGTTATTATATATGAATAGCATACACATGTGCATAAAAAATGACTTTTCAACAGGATCAACCTCCATTATTTAAACCTTCTTATATTTTAGAAAAGTATGTGAAAGGCATGTCACATTATGTTATCATGTAGTTTTTTACATGTCATCAGATTAAATGATTTGATATGTCATGTGAAATTTTAACTTTATAAAAGTTAAATGTGAATTATGCAAATTGTATTCAAGATTATCAGAAAGCAGCAACATCAAAGCAAATATATGCATATACCTAAGCATGCATACATAAAATATATGGTCATACAAGTTATAAGATAAGTACATGACTCGTATAATGCATCATTCTTCCAAAGAAAGGCGCAGACATCTGATTATTATGAGCAGCCTCTTTAGAACGAGAGATTAACACACACACAAAAAAAAAGAAATGCATTTTTCATCATACCTTATTACTTTACTGACGAAATAATGTCTATAAAAAGGAGTGTAGTAATGTGTCAAAAATTGGCGTAAAGTATTAAACTACACACACACACACACACATTCTTCCTTTTTTTCTTCAAAGGATAAAAGTAAAGAAAAAAGTATTTATTTCCCGTCTTATAGTATAATATTATATTATTTTCATCATTATTATTACTTAATACTATATTGCATTCTCATCTCACACACAAAAGACTCCAATATACCAGGAATAAGGCGCTTTTCTGGCCTGATTTTCCAATGATCCAACCAATTCCCCAAAAAAATGAGTTATGGTGGCGTGAAAAGGGGAATGGTGCATGAAATTGAGCATGCATGTAGAAAAGAAGATGACATGGACATGTAAGCAACATATCGGAGCAGTAGTAGAAGTAAGTGTATAGCTGAAGAAGAAGAAGAGAGAGAGAAAAGTATTATTATTATTACTATTATGATTATGATGTATGATATTTGAAGAAAGTTATTATACGATCAAGTACATGCTTGTGTGTATGTGTGGGTGTGCTTTCTCGTTGCTCTTCTATCATAACTTGGAATCTTCGAGAACGCACAATTGTACACTCATCCTCCTCTCCTGAAAAACGGATAGAATAACTTTCAGTTTCAGAGACTGATGATATGTGATACCAGAAGCGGGAAAAAGAAGTTCCATATGTATGGATAGATGATGTATGTTGTATGTAAGTAAGTATTTACTTTTTTATACTAAAAATGGAAACATTTTTATGAGTGATATATGATATTATATGGTTTTGTATCATATAGAAAAGGAGTTATTTTTGCTTCGTGTGTGTTGTCTCTCTCTCTATGTGTGTATCTACAGCTATTCATGCTCAAACGTGTGTAATCAGTAGTGTATCCTCCCAAGAGACAAAAGCCTTCCGATTGCATCCACCGCAATTTCCTTCATCTTTCCTGGAAATGGCAGGAGCACGAAAAAAAGATTCATTTTGCTGACTGAGTCACTTTACTTTGCGAAGAGAGCTTATATGAGTTGATCTGCATAAAATGATGACCATGATCGTGATGATGATGATGATGATGATGACGATGACGACGACGATTAACATGGCATAGCACCCGACAAACAAAAAATGTTTAAAAAAAAGCCTTTTAATGTACATTTTTTCTTTTCTTTTTTTTCTGCCTCGGTCCACTTGATATAGACAGTAAAACTTTTTGGAATGAATGCAAATTGCAGAGTGTAACTAATTAATTGTACAAAATCTCATTCCGCACAAAAGTTGTGAAATGAATGTTATTAGCATTTTCGATCACTTTTGTTGGAAGAAAAACAAATTTATTCTATTATTATTATCATCATGGAGGGGATGTATATAGGTGGTGCTTTACTATCACAAATTTTTTGGCACACTATTGCGCATCACACCAAAAACTTACAGGGACACAAAAGAAGAAGAGTTTCTTGAAATCAGAGTAAATGGAGCGGGGATGATAGTACTCAATGTATTAGTTACACTCTTTCATAAAAAAAAGAAATATTGTACGGAAGGTGGTGTCAATAGACACTCTTGTTATAAATATATGTGTTATATGGTCGTTATATATCATATAGAAAATATGTATATTTTTTGCATTGAACTCAAAATTACTAGGCATGATCATTGTCCTATACTAAAAATATATGTACAAAAGCAAATTTTCTCATTTTCATCATTTCATAGTATTTCTGTCCTTGTTTTCATTTCCTCCACTTTTCCTCGACGTAGTAATATTTTCCTTGAGTTCCAATACATGATGATAATATATTGTAGTAGTATGAAATGAAGCATCGATTGTAACAATGAATAAAATTGAAAGGAGAAAAGGGAGAAGGGGAGCGGGAAATGAGACTTCATTAAAGGATAAAAAAAAGGACAAGAAAAAAAATATTCACATTATTATTGCTTTCATGAATGTCAAGCACCACCACTACCACTGCTACTACTACTACTACTACAAATATGTTTCACAATTCGGGTAATAATAATATATGCATTTATTCTTTGCGACATACACACATGCACACTTTGAGTGGGCTTTATTGTAACCAAAAAAAATATGCAGCTCCTTTCGCCATGAAATTGGTCAAACAAAACGGGATATTACATGTTTAGTAATAAAGTCAAACTGGAAATGGGTTGGTAAGGCGCTGGCACTATATACTTTATATTATTATATTACTACAACACAACTATATCTACCAAATGTACAAATATATACCTAAATTTATTTATATCTACACTTATTATTATATGTCGAATAGAATATATAAAAAATATGTATCAAAGTACCCTCTGCGTTATGCTCTCAGGTACACTCAATTTTCATTGTTTGTGGTGGTGGTAGAAAAAAAATTACAACAAAGTTTTGTCGTAGGCATTGTAGCATTTTTTTTGTGTGTATGTATATTGTATACCTATTTTGTATAATATGAACGTGTGTAGGGTATTTGCATGCATCAGAAAATACCCGGAGGCAATCAAAGCCTGTTAAATTGATCGTTCCTTCTGCAGTGAGGCAAACTTATTCCATAATGCCTATATACATGTACGCTTTTGAATACATTATTATACATTTCAAATGGAACCTTATTCCCGAACGGATGAAAGTTGTGTACAAGCAGTAGTAGTACAAGTAGTAGTAGTAACACAAAAACATTTTTACTCCCCTTTCCTTTAGCCCACTTTTCTTTCGTTTTTAAACAAAAAAAATGGTGAAAGGCAACCAACAAGAAGAAAAATACATATATGCATTTTCTTTCACTTTTGCTACATCACAAACAAATATATTTAAAAAAATATATATGCCTATATTTATATAAATTTTATTTCTTTGGTGGATGAAAATCCTTCAACCAAAACGAAGGAGCAAAAAGCAAACCTAAGTACCCTGATATGTTTATTATCCATATTATATTTAGGTACTCATCATAGTATATACAAACACATAATATTGTACCTAATATATAGCCAGTAGTTGTGCATGTAGTAGTAGTTGTAGTAGCGGGTTACGTTGGACTAGCAGTAATAGTTTTTTTAAAGTGAGTGAACCCGAGCTGTGTTTCTACAATTGTGAAAGGCATGCATGCAAAAAGCTGTGCTGATGGCTGTTATCTTATCAACAGCCTAATAATTTCCCATGTCAGTTTCGTTTCACTTTTCATTGCATTGCATTTTCATCCTTTTTGAAGGACTATCCAAAATTAAAAGAAACCATATAAAAGCTCTTCATTCTCTCTGTTGTTTTTTCCTACTTTATACATTTGCTCTCATGATGATGATGATGATGATGGTTCCACAAAAAACCAAAAACTATTTTGTGTGAAAGTATGGTACTACTACTACTACTACTACTACTACTACTACTACTACTACTACTACTGTAATTCTCAAGATTATTATTCTCGACAAGAGATTCAACAGAGTGAAAGCTGAAACCCTAAACTGTATTTAGGCCACATGATAGCATTAGATTAAAACCATAAATGCCAGAAAGAGAGAGAGAGAGCATATGTATGTTGAATTGATTGTGTAAGAGTATACTAAGTAATATGTATGTATATGTAATATGAAATGTATTCACGTTTATTTCTCGGATTCGGATTTCCTCTCCCTGCGCTGAAATCTCGTTTGCGTGCATGTTTTCGATGTCCTTTTTTGTTGTTGTTGTTGTTGTTGTTGTGCGGATTGGTATTGTTGTTTTTTTTTTCGTTGAAAAATAATAATACCGACGGATTGGATGGATGGATGGAATATGAGAGTAACAAACCTGCGAGCAGTCAGGTCTTTATATATTCCATACTTGAATTTCACCCTTAAAAACATCATGACGTGCATGGGAGTGGAGTAAAAAGTAGCTATATAACCGCATTTATAACCACAAAGAGCTTTTATGACTAATGCGTACGTTACATATTTTGCAATGACGGGAATGCTACTACTACTACTACTGCTGCTGCTGCTGCTTATCACATTACTGCATGTCTGTATTTTACATTTAAACAAATTTTGTAACATTTTTTCAACACATTTCTCACATGGTAAATACGTATATTCGACTTGTTTCCAAATGAAAATAAACTCTTTCGCCACTTTATTTTTTTCGCGTTTCGTGTCGAATTAAAGATCACAATCGAATTGTACAACAAAACATTTTATAAGCTTCAAATAATACGTAGAAATATTAACTGAATAACAACAATTTATATTATA
>JAHZNC010002278.1:0-19805 GCA_027744095.1 Zhuqinia jingwanae | reverse complement strand
ACAGAGTAGCAAGGAACCATGTTGTGTTTGTTTTACAGGTGACACAGATATGTTGTTTTTATTATCTTTTTCATTACTTGCTGACTGACAACGAGCAAATTATAATCTGCAAACGATAACCGTGGACAAAAGGTTCTGTATAGTGCAATAATAAATTCTATAACAATTGACAATGCTATGTAAGAGCTATGTTATGCATAAAAATAAGTAAAGTATATACATGGACGTACTATAACACGAAAATTAATGGCACTAAGAGACCATTATGCCGAGTCCGTATTTTCTTAGCAAATGACATCATACATCTTCACTCCACTTCCATTCGCCTAAAATGTTTGAACGCTGTTCCAAAAAGCTAAAGAGTATGCAATGTATGTAGGTATGTATGTAGGGTTAAATTATGCAATATTTTTTCTTAGCAGAATAAACTTCGCCAATGTTCATATCCTTTAACTCCTTAATCCTTAACTAGACGCTAAAACAAATCTCACGCAAATGTATGCAGGTACATATTATTAGTATATTAATATTGTCGTTTTTGTGAACTTGCATTTTTATGTCGATTTTGAGGATTAAATTTCTATATGTACAATACATTCAACATTTGACATTTAATATCTTTAATAGCGTTCTTTACATTACCAAGCGAATTAGTACTGTAGCACATTTAATTTTTTTGGAGACCTCTTATTAATTAAACCTACTCGATACTCCCAGGAGTAGATATTCCACCGTCATACTTGATGATGGTTTATATTTTAAATCTTCTCATCGCAATCATGTTTACGTATAAGCATAAGCATCAACCCTTTTTTTGTTCGACCCCATTTTCTCATTGGAATGTTGACGAACACTCGGCAGCGATGTCATCTCACTTGTGGTGGATTTTGTCCCAATTGAAATACTTTTGCTGGCAACCGCAAAGTCCGTGTTTGCATAAGTGGTCATGGACATAGGAGCCCCAATGATTGTAATAGATTCGATTTCCGTCTTGCGATTTTTGGTCATGTTTTCTGGAATGAAAATCTGGAGATTTTCCACACCAACTAAACCTCCCGACTTGAGATCAATTGCATGTTCTCCTGTAAGATCTTCGTCACTTAGGCTGGATTAATAATAAAAATGCAAATGTGTTCACTTTACAATTAAAGATTTTAAAAAGTTTAAATGATTGTCTAGTGGTCACTACATGATTTCTTGGGTAGATGACATCTGGGAGACTACTGCAAAGTCCAAAACTTTAGATAAATTCACAAAGAAGCGTAATACTTTTGGGCCAGAGTAAACGGGTGCTTTGATTTTCAATGCTGAGATGACCATCTTCTCTTTGAATGCGTACACTAGAATCATCCGTCCAACTCCTTTTCCCGATATCAACTTTTTCCCCTCCAAGAAAGATTGGAATGGTGTGGGAACCAAGTCATTTATGCAACGACACTGTGGCTTGTTAAAATATGGACTAAGGTCTGTCATTTTTGTAGGTTGTGGTACTGTTGGTGCCGGAATGGAAAGTGGTCCATTCTTTTGGGTTTGAAGTTCAGTAAGATTACGGCGAATTTTGGCTTCCAATTCACTTGGCGAGGCTCCTTTCAACACGGTCCACTTTCACGCGATTGCTAAAGAGTAGGAACAGGGGGACTTTGAAAATGTGATTCTTCTTGGTGTTCATTGGACATTTCTCAGCGTTGACTTGAAGGAATATGACATGTGAGTATTTTGTGGCGAGAGAGTCAACAGAAGGATTCATCTTTTGACACGAGCCGCACCATGGAAGATAGTAATAGACTACAAGCAACTTGTTCGCTCCAAGATTTTTTATTGAAGACTCCAGTTCCCCATCAGAAATTACCAGTCTCATAATACCCCCTGCAAAGGAGGACGAATCTTTTCCCTTCCCTAACGGCATTTTGCAAGATTAACAGCGATGTACAGATATTTAAGATACAATAAGAATTTTGTATTACTTTTTATTACAATTACTAAAATCAAAAGGAATGGTTGAAAACACGTAAAAACAGAATAGCCCTGAGCATCATGATGGATCATGTGAAAAAAATAATTTAATTTTTTAAAAACTAAAACACAAGCTGAACATATAGACCACATGAAAAGTGATCATGGCGATCTCATTGAAGATCGTGTAATGAAACATGGCGAAGGTCGCTAATTATGGAAATGACGACTTACGAAAGGCGTTTATTATTTTAACAATTTTTTATACATTTATTTGAAAAAACTAAAACTTCATTACATTACATAAGACAAACATTTATGTGTTATCTCTACCCTCTACTACCACAGTCAACATTCTCCTTGTAATCACATTTACTAATTTTGTCATTGAATAACAGCGGAGGAGCGCATTTGAAATGAAAACTTGTTTCATGAACGCATCTGTAGTAGGATGAGCAGTCGAGTGGGTCTGCATACATTTTATCTTGCACATTTGGAGGGCATTCGTACGGTGCAGCGGTGGTAGGATGTCCTCCAATTGGAGGAGGAGGAGTGTTCGTGTTGGGATAACCAGCCGGTCGAATCCTGTCTTGACAATCTGTCAATTCTGGCCAATTACAACCAGGATAATTCATATCAAACAATTGTTGTCCTGGACAAAGGATAAGCGTTGGAGAATGGTTCCAGCAGCCGTAGTATTTTTCACACTGCTCCGGATGTGGATAAAATCCTTGCTCACCGGGACACTGGAAGTCATTTCTTGGTACCTGTAAAAAATATTTTGTGAGAAATTTGGCAACCGATTATTAAAAAGCAAAACTTATGAATGGATACCTGCGACAAGGACAAAATGCTATTTGGGAGTTTGACAAGAGTGACAACAAGCACTACACTCCTCAAAAATGCTTTCGAAAATAATGCCATAATTATTAACTTTTAATTCTTCAAAGTTTCAAGTAACTTTACTTAGAGATGTTTACTCAGGTTTGGTTTGAACGTGGACCAAAAATAATTGAATTACAAAAAACGTTTACCATTTATATATACGTGGGAGTATAATGACTCAATCTTAAGATTTATAGGTAAAACGATATAATATGTATGTTATCGGTTTTTGATAAGTTTTAATATCTACACCCATAATTACTTGTATTTAAAATTGTGTATACTGCTTATGAAAAAAGGTAGATAAATTAACAATTGAGTACTTGACCAATATCCTTGCTCCAAAATTGCATCCGCTGATATGCAAGTG
Organism: Zhuqinia jingwanae; assembly: GCA_027744095.1. NCBI lineage: Eukaryota > Metazoa > Arthropoda > Collembola > Entomobryomorpha > Paronellidae > Zhuqinia > Zhuqinia jingwanae. Next base: position 16,597 of record JAHZNC010002278.1, on the reverse strand, counting down.
TGATAAACCTTGTTTTATTTAGAACTGTAACAGTTTACTTTGGGATGAAGAATAATACATTAGTTTATTACGAAGGTGAGTCTCATGCGAAATGCTAATCTTGTTTGGTAAGTAACAAAAGTAAACACTGCATCACCTCGTCAAATCATAAATATTGATTGGGCAGATGGGTAGGGTAAAAATCATCATTGATTGGGTGGATGACCCATATTTAACAATTTCAACATAATAATGTTGAATGAATATGATTGTTACTCAATAAGCTGAAACAAAAGTTGGTACGAAAGAAAATGAAATGAGAAGTTTTTTGTACAGAAAAACTACTGATAATGGCTGACAAAACTTGTATTAAACTCATTAATATGGAGAACAAATTGAGTATGTCTTTCAGAATTACAATCTTGCCGCAAGATTCTTGCGCTTAGCGAATTAAAAAAATGACAGCTACTACAGAGGAAGTAACTCTAATTTCAAAGTAGCAAAACCTAAAGCTTTGGAGATGCTGCTTTTAATGAAGAAACGTCCCTCATCCAGCAGCAGCAGTGGCTAAATACGCCAGAGCGTTCTAGAAGATGCAAAAGAGCGCTTTCTCCATTCAAGGCAGTTGTAAACGCAAAAAACATACTTCCACAAGGACTAAAAGTATCGTGACTTGAAAGTACGAAGAGGGCAAAGGAAAATGAGTGTGTTGAAAAGTATGAAGTCATATTGAACAACGACAACTATTCGATGAAATGACACATGTAAATAACACTGGATAAATGTAGACAAAGATTCAACCAATAAATTTTGTATTTTCAATGGATGAATTAGTAAATTTGTGTTTATCAGTAGCATGCTTGATTGAACATACAGCATTTTAATAAGTATTTTCTAAATCTTTTAACCAAGTGACATCAGCAATTTAATTGTAAAAGTTCATACAAGATTGCTAGACGGCCATGGAATTAAATCCTTCCAAGTTTCTTGAGTTTAGCTACGAGCTCATCTACATCCGCAACTTTCTGCCCGGCTTCCCTCACAGGTGGATCCTCAACAGATATGACCTTTACAAATGATCACGATAATTTAAGTACATTATCTCAGGAGGACAGGAGATATGCAAATAAGACTTATATAGAATATTTCCAGAAACGATAATCTCTCAATGAGCTTACCTCAATGCGGGGATCAATATCAACACCTAAATCATTGGGCGTTTTTTTCTCCAATGGCTTCTTCTTAGCTTTCATTATATTTGGCAGAGTGGCATAGCGTGGTTCATTCAATCTCAAATCAGTGGAAATTACTGCGGGGATCTTCACTTTGATTGTCTGCAGACCACCATCAATTTCTCTAGTTACTGTAAGACCATCGCCATCTTTTTCAACTTTGGAAGCAAACATTGCCTGTGGCCAATCTAAGTACGAAGCTACCATTTGGGCTGTTTGATTGCAGTCATCATCTATGGCCTTTTTAATTCAATGTATGAAAAAAAAATCAACAAATCAATTAATGATCTATGCCATGGCTTATTCATGACACTTATGATACGGACTATAAACAAAACTACATATACGTATTTAAAACCGACCAATCAAGATAGAAAATTGATTAAAAAATTCTGTCGTTTCGTACATACTATCAATTCATTCATTTATGCGTTGGCTTATACCTTTACGGCGTAATCAATGACACGTTTACATCCAACTAAAGCTCGAAGGGACATCCTGAGCTAAATTAGTCAAATAAATAAAAAATATTATATTTACAACCCAGTTTATATAAAAAGCAAGATGCGCAATATCAGCTAATTTAATGTTTGTGTATACAAATTACTTACAAAAAAACTTAAACGATTCCCTAATTATTGTTAGAGATATACCACGTTATATTTACTACTGCAAGTTTCTCGTGTTTCTGATTAAATTAATTGTATAGGTAATATTATTATTTTATTACTTATATAATGTAGTTATATGATGGATGATTATGAAATGATTAGAATAATAGCGTTGACTATGCATGGCAAACAACCGGGTTCAAAGTACAAGACAGCTGAGTATCTGCTTGCTATGTTGTTTCCCTTTCAAGAATATTTTGTCAATTCACACAACCATGCATGCATAATACACACACACTGCACATAGGTATTTCAGCTGTCTACTTGCTGAAAAATTAAACTCAAAGCATAAAAATTATGGCCGTAGTGTCAAACGCAAAATATAGAAAGTGAAGCTTTTTGTAAAGTCCAATATCCAAGCCACAAAAACTCAATGGATTCGTCTGCCCTGCACATGACAAAAATGCCACAGACCAGACAGAAGAAGGACAAATCGGCATCGCAATAAGCACTTCCATTCCACACACTACTACTACTTATAAATGGACTCTCTCATCTCTCGGTCCCCGTTTCACCGAATGCAATAACATGCGACGCGTAATTCAATGCTAATTTTTAAATTTTGATGCCGTGCCGATGATTATGTAAAAAAAAAAATTCATTAAAAGAACGGTAACTATATTTCAGAGATACACATACAAAAACGTCAATTTTTTATTACATATCATGTTTTACTCTTTTTTCATCTCACAAAATCACTCATTCATATTACGTCGTTAAATTAGACAAAACTGTAAACTTACAACTTAAAACTGCAGACTCGAAAATTCACCTTAAAGTAAGAAGACTAAAAAAGGGAATGTAGCAACCCTTAAATATAAAATAGTTAATATTGATGATATTCGTTTAAATCAAAATTTTCAAACTCATCCACATTCGATAAGATTTACGCTACGTGCGTCATATTAAATAACTACATGTTAAGTTAAGATGAATACTTTAAGGTTTCTTTTTCGCGTCTTGTTTCTTTGGTGCCTTACGGGCTTTCTTTTCCTTGGTAACTGCTTCTTTCTCTTCATCGACTGCCTCTGCTACCTCCGCGACATCCTCCTTCTCCTCAGCGACAACCATTTTGTCCTCTGCGACCTCCTCTTTCTCCTCTGCGACAGCCTTTTTCTCCTTTGTGACAGTCTTTTTCTCTTTTATGGCGGCAGTCTTTTTCTCCTTTGGGATAGCTTTCTTCTCATCCACGACCGGCTCCTTTTCTTTCTCCACAACAGGCTCCTTCTCCACGACAGCTTCCTTTTCCTCGACGACTGGCTCCTTGTCCTTCTCTGCAACAACCTTCTTCTCCTTCACTACCGCTTTCTTCTCTGCGACAACCTTTTTTTCCTTAATGACGGCCTTCTTCTCCTCTGTGGCAACTTTCTTGACTTCCTTCTTCTCTTCTACAACAGCCTTCTCCTAAAATTTTAAAATTAGATTCTCAATTTAAGAAAAGTACTAATAAAGGAGAACTATTTATAACAATTTAAAAAAAAAAATTAAAATCCTTACCTCAACCAAAGCAGTTTTACTGTTGGACCGAAGAGTTCGCTTGGGAGGAGTATTTTCTGAAGCGGCAACGTTCTTCCCCTTCCTTTTACCGCGTCCCGCAGGCTTCTTGACTTCTCCATCCTCTGTGGGTGGGACCAACTCAACGCCAGCTAAAAAAGATATTCGCGCCAAATTACGATTAGTCAAAAGGGGGTCATTTATTTCAATTTCAGGGAAACTACCTTATACTAAAAGTAGGCAACTTATTTCTTAAAAACAAACCTTCGGCCTGTGCAGCAGCTGGTGCATCTTTCTTTGGACGACCCATGGTTTAGAACAGTTGGTAACTGATTAGTTGAGAAAAGTACCTTTTAAAATCAAAATACATCAATTCTACATATATGAATGCATTCAATTAATCAGAATGATAAAGAAAGCGTCATTATTACGTAATTAATAAAGAAATTTATCAACCTACTGATAAAATAGGTCCGCCTTAATAATATGAAAAATAAATATTAACGTCCCTAATTATGTGAGAGAAAACCCTAACTTTTATCTTCGATTAGAAATTTAGTATCGTAATAATCAATACTACACTGAAGCAAAAAGCTCAAATGCACGGAAATGACGCTACACTTTTTTAATTTTACTGTAATTAATTCACAGCAACTTTGAACACATTCTCCAAAGTATATAATTTAAATTAATAATAATAAATTCCGTGCTTACTGTAAAATCAAGAGTAGAGGGTTACGGCGCCGAAAGTCACTGCCACCAAGATAACTAGCAAAAACCAACGAAGATTCTTAAATCTGGGATTTAAAAAAAGTTCTACACCAACCAACCGTCACGTCGTCGTGTTGACTCAAGGAACGAAGGCTGACTAACAAGAAGCGTAAATGGTAACTAAAAAAGCTGGGAAATGTATGGACTACAACAGAGTTGGACTCACTTCCTAGTGTGAACTTCCTCCAATCAACAAGTCAAAAAAATACAACTTATCAGCACAAAGAAGGAAGCACGTCTCTCAACTTTTGCTTATATGCCGTAATTTATGCTTGGCTTCAGGCTGTCTTCTCTAACTTCTACCCTCGCAGATTCTCTTTTCCGCGTTTTCTCATAGACCTGGATAAATGGACCTGATGTTGATATGGAATGCAGGGGACAAAGTGAGATTTTCTCTGGAGGTACTTCAATGCATTGAGTGACAAGCGACTGAAGCGACCATAAATTACATAATGTTTTGTTCATGCACGTATGTCCTTTGTTCCTGTTTCATGTGATAACCGTTCTTCGATAACGAAAGATCTTCAATGCTTTTTATAGTGATGATGCCGTCAAAATTCATAGCAAAAGAAAATGAATTACAAACTACTACTACAAATGATCAAGAAAATTTACATTTTTGTACATTTTTTAACTTCAATAAAGTTTTAAGGTGCGCGGTTACAATTACAAAGAGTAGTATAACAACTAATTTGCTGTTTCACCTGTTACATAATATTGTTATCCTCGCAAATCAACAAAAAAATTGTGTAAAATTGTGTAACAATAATTTTCGTTTACCTACTTACATAATTTAAATTTACATTAGAATATTTAGATGGAAGTGAAAATAGGTGGGCATTTTAAATGTTATCACATCATCTAAATAAATAAAATTGCTGATTCAACGTAATTAATAACATTTTGTTTAGTATATATGACTATGACATAATAGCAATCGTCAATATTTCAAAATTTCAATGCATATTATAAATACATAATTGCTACTTTTGTTGATCTACAGCTTCAGCTGCTACTACTGCTAATTGATTAAATTGATATGTATGCTTGCTTTTTGATTTACATAATATTGTTATCCTCGCAAATCAACAAAAAAATTGTGTAAAATTGTGTAACAATAATTTTCGTTTACCTACTTAGATAATTTAAATTTACATTAGAATATTTAGATGGAAGTGAAAATAGGTGGACATTTTAAATGTTATCACATCATCTAAATAAATAAAATTGCTGGTTCAACGTAATTAATAACATTTTGTTTAGTATATATGACTATGACATAAAAGCAATCGTCAATATTTTAAAATTTCAATGCATATTATAAATACATAATTGCTACTTTTGTTGATCTACAGCTTCAGCTACTACTACTGCTAATTGATTAAATTGATATGTATGCTTGCTTTTTGAAACCTCCAATATTGCTTAAAATTATACGTGCAAAACGTTGAAGCATAAAATCTTTTACATAGTTTATACTTTTGTGAATATTTTAATATCTACGAATAATAATAATAATAACGAAGCTAGATTTGTTTTTAAAACTTGTTGTACCCCGGGTTATATGGGGGCGGATTTCCATGTGATTCTTCGGGAATCGACTTGGCTGAGTCTGCTGACTTCTTGTCTTGACCCTCTCCATCGTCCTTAGTCCCTTTTGTACCTGGAACTGACTCCACAGATAATAAAGACACAGGTGCTGCAAATTGGTCCCGTTTACTAATGTAGTCGTCCATTTCTTCGTCCTCAACATATCTTCCACTATTTGCCTTCGCTGTTATTCCTTCATCTGACGCTGGTGATTTTCGTTGCTGTGCACTTGACGTCACCTTCAAATGAATTGGCTGTATGTTTGTCACACGTGCGTGGGTGAAAGATTGGTTTTCTCCAACTGCCCCTGCCACTTTACCCCCAATTCCTGTAGAAGGATCCGCAGCAGCAAAGAAAAGTGCTGTGTATGAGGGAGGCACATCCTTCAGATTTGTTCCGATTGTTGTAGTAGAGACTGGCATAGCACCCGTAGAATTTCCACTACCACCAAATAAAGTGCTCATTTGCGCCTTGCCCCCTTGGTTGAATCCGAAGTGATCATTGAAGTCGTACGCGTTTGTGAGACCGTTATCCCCATGCAATGGGTCACATGGGTTATAGTTATATGGCACCACACCACCGTCATTGTTGTTCATTTGCATGTAGCCTTGTGTGTCGATGTATCCGTCATAGCTGTATGGGTTCTGAATGCCAGCCTCGGGGTTGGCTGTCGCCCAGGTTCGTGCCTCTGTAGGTAAACAATTATCGCTCACTTTAATTATGTCACAACCAAAAGCTTGTGAATGAAAGGCAAACTATAAAGCATTTCTTGTTAAATTTAGCAAAATGCCGAAAAACAGACACAATAAGATCACGCAATTCATTTGAAATTCCTTAATTTCAAACATTTAAATGTTTATACTGTCATTTCATTCATAATAATGTAATATTTTAAAACGTACTTTTCCTAGTTTTTGATGAAGAATTGCGACAACATGCAAACCATATACATGAGCAAAACATTCCCACGAGTGCAATCCCAGCAAACGTAGAAGTGGCCACTGTCATTTGCACTATAAGGTTCAAGGTAAATCAAAAAATAAAACAATGATATAATTATTGTGACTGGGTAGTATCAAATTCTCAGAAACTTACACTGATACAGCTCTTTGTAACACGTAAATTATAATAATGACCATGATATCTGTTTAATTTGAATACTTGAATGTATAATTAATCCACGTGGCAGTCTTAAGTTAATTGACTTACTTTTGTTTCGCAGATATGCCTCTTGATCCCGAGTATTAGGATCATCTCGCCCCGGTCCATTCCCAAAGAATCCATTTGGAAACTTGTTCATGTTTCAGCCTCTAATTTGCTTGTAATGAGGCTGATTTTGTACGCGTGACTCTTTGTTTTTATTTTAACTTTCCGCTATTGTCTGAAATTGTCTACTTCTTTACTTCATATCCTGTATTATTTCTTTTGTAAGTTCAAAGTTGAGTCTTTTATTACACCATTTTAATTATGGGACTCTCAACATATGAAAAAGCTTCAAAAATATTGTACATCCATGTCGGTTCCGTCTTTAATCCTTCTAAATCCCTGACTTCTATATTCTGTTTTCTGTAGACAGACGAGAAAGTAAATTATTGTCAATTTTTAAAATAGTTGATTTCCTTTCAACATAAACGCAGCAAAATAAAAATTACGATCACAAGTTGTGATTCACAACTACCACAGGAAATAAATGTTGTATTCTATTCCATAAATCCAGTGTCCAGCAAGAAAGTACAATAATTTATATTGTATTGATTTTTATTTCCAATGCTATATACAAATGACAAGTCACCCGTTCGAGAAGCAACGACGCTAAAAGTTTAAACAGTTGGTGATATGAAAACATGTAAAATGTCCATGTTGTCGTTGTGTACTGCAAATATAGCGCAGTAGTTTCATGTAATTTTAAGCAAGCGTCATTGTCATCGTCGTTCCATCAATATATCGTCATAACTTTCTCTAATTCTATATGTCGGAATTCCGAATCGCTCTTACATTACCATTGGACTCTCTGGAAGGATAAACCGAGGGAATTATAGTTTGACCCAAACGGTAATACCTTGTCATGCAAAAGACAAGCACATATACCTACCTAGCTAGTTTCTTGTGTCATATCAAGAAGAAGAGCTTATTAATTTTGCATTGAATGTTTTTCCTATAAACGTGGACTTGGGATGTGATGAGCTATAATGATTTGGGGAGGATTGTAGTATGTACAATAATAAATATCTATTCAAAAAAAATATTATTTTTGCTTTTCATTTGTAAAGAGTTTTTGCTTTACTCCATTACTCCTCAAATCGATTTGATTGATCGATCTATAAAAAGAGAAAATAAAAGTTATGCTCTTTCTGAATTAGTAATGCCAAAAAAAAAACTTCATTATTATGTGTTGTGTGGTGTATTGCGTATCATACAAAGCCTACTACATTGTCCATGTTAGTTGGACATCTACATGCTCACGATGTAATTATTGATTTACCCCCGAGGTGGTTGGTTTGTTGATTTGTCTTATTGATACAATAAAACTTTCACACGTTTATAGTGATAGGTATATGTACATACCTAACTGTTATGTAAGGTACAAAGGTAAATTTGAGCTATTATATAGTATTTGGAATATTTTAATGTATACCTACATGTGACGCGTAATATTGTGTGTGTAGTACGTGCAGAATCATGAATCGCAGCGACTATTCATTATGATAAATTAAGTATAAATTGAAAATTACCGGCAGTTTACTATATTCATCCAAAAGAAAAATTTAAATCGCTTTAGGTATATGTACATACCTAACTGTTATGTAAGGTACAAAGGTAAATTTGAGCTATTATATAGTATTTGGAATATTTTAATGTATACCTACATGTGATGCGTAATATTGTGTGTGTAGTACGTGCAGAATCATGAATCGCAGCGACTATTCATTATGATAAATTAAATATAAATTGAAAATTACCGGCAGTTTACTATATTCATCCAAAAGAAAAATTTAAATCGGTGTTCCGATTTTTCTTGTTTTTCCTCGTAAGTGTAGTACTGACAAGCACGCAAGAATATATATATAATGGAAATCAATACTTATGTGTACTCAATTTCTCAACCATTTCTTTCAAATCTTTTGGGAAAATCTCGAGACATTTGTTTTTTCAAACAAAGGGAGGAAATCAACCGTCAGATGAAATTATTTTAACATGCATACCATGGTGTAGTGACGTACAACGAAGATCAATCAACATGTGCACATCGTAGTCATTTGAGGTGGATTCTTAACTTTATAATGTTACCTACTTGAAAAATTTGCAAATTACGGTAAATAGGTTTGAAAAACATCTTACACGCCTATTATGTACTATGGTTTTATTTCTTTCATTATTTTATCTTTTATTTTATTTTATATTCTTCCTTTATTTGCCCAATTTTCATTTCTGAAAAAAGATTTCACTTTCTATCACAAAATATATCAAAAGAATGTAAATACCCATTCCACGAATAAACAGAAGAAGCCCGCTTTGAGCAATCACATAATCAGATGTAAGTAGTTTTATGAAAATTGGATAGTTACATAAAGTATGAAGCAAGTTTGAAACAATTTTCGACTACTTGTTAGATCTATTAGTCACCGTTTACATATATAGGTACATACCTACGCATAAGACGATTATTTAAGAGGAGGAAGCTTATTTTTAATGGAGCAACGGTGCAACTCATTTATTGTTAAGCGTGTGAAAAACATCTCACTTTTTAATGATTTATGAATAGACTAAAATATCCCCATCGTACATATACCAAGTTAATACCAACAAAGGAGCAACCAACATTAAGAAATAGAGCATTATAGAGCGATGCATAACTTGTTTCTGCATGTTTTACCTTTTTTTTACAAATAAATGATGTATTTTTTATAGTTATTATGGAGCATCCTCCTCTCCTTGTAAAGGTGTAGTTCCACGGGCGTTTACGTCTGATTCTAGCACAAAATAGCTTTGCAAATAGGTAACCACAACAATTAAAACAAAGAATTAAAAATTGAAATAAATTGTTTCCTTGTTTTGTATTTAAAAATGCGTAAACGTAAAAAAAAATATTGGGAAATATTTCCTTTCATTCTTCTTCATTAGACTACAATTTGTAAACTTGTTTGGCGTTCGGTGTAATATTTCCCTAATGAATGAGTTAAAACTCAAAACATGTATATGCATTTAGTTTTTTCTTATGGTCGGTATGTATAATAGCAACCATTAGGTATCATCATCCGGACTAGATAATAACTGGCTTCCTTCCCGCATCATTAGTTGGATTTATAAATAGCACACACGTGTAAGATTTTTTTTTAAACCTTTCATAAAAAACTCATCTATTATAATGTTGCAGTATGCACACAATGATATCACTAAAATAAATAACATTATCCAGTTCTTTGACATTGCGGGTTGATGGGTCACGACCTAAATAATATATGTACATATACCTACGTAAAAAGCAGTCTACATGCACATTATGCACATATGATACTGACTATCATCGCACGGTCATGGGCAAGTTTACAATTATCTTCCGATTTAATGTGAACTGTGAACATACCTGTTGTGGTGATATATGCATTATGCTGACACGATATCCATCAGTCAGCATAACGATTAGCTGCATAAGACTCACAAGCAAAGTTTTGGTAGTTTTTTTGTTACTTATGGAACATATCTGCACCGCAGTTCAAAGACAGTTCCATCAATTCCAATAGTGTATATTTTGGTCATGCCAATTGCGATAATATATTTCATGTAAACATCGATGAAATGTGCAGTGTAAAGTTGTGAAGTTGACAAGAATATAAACTTATATTGTAAGTAAATACCTACACTTGAAGTAGGTACATACATATTTGTATAGGTAGGTGTGCACATATGTATGTTTCGCAACTTTCCGTAAGTTGTACACTGGAAAATGACCATTGATGCAGATTGTGGATTAAATATTCCAAGAACAAAAGAATGAACAGAACAATATGGATGGACAAGGTACAGCCGTAGTCGTAGTAACCAACGCTATAATACAAGATTGCTTTGATATTTTCATATAAGGGGAGGAAGTCAAGGTAATATTTTTAAGTGGTTAGTGATTACAGGGGTACGTTTGATCATCTTCATAATAAAAGAATCACAACAACTTAATGTACAACAGATAACAATATCAATTAATGATTTTTGCCACAATAACTCTAAGGTACTAGAATGAATTCCTGTTCATTCCAGGTATTGTAATCTTTTCCTATTTGTATTTAGCATTTAGGTGTACAAATTTTTCTGGTATTCTTGTTTTAATTTACCTGAATATGCCTAGTTTTGGNGTGGTACTTTTAAATGCGTTTAGAAATTGATTGTTGTGGGCAACAAGATGTTCCCACATACATTTTCATATCCCATTGTACTTACAATGGGTACTAGCCTACGATCATGTAACTAAATCTCGTCTTTGATCATTTCTTCTATCCGATATCGATGTGTGGGTAGCTTTAAAAAAAATTGAAGCTTGTGATTATAGGAGAATGATGTTTTCTGGAGTGATACTTTTAATTCCCCGTGATCGTGGTCGAAAGGATTGTCAGCAATATTGACAATGATGATAACCCCTTCCCCCTTTAAAAAAGTATTTGTGTAAAACAAGTTTGAGTGGAAACGGTGGTATACTAGAACTAGTATACCACTTAACTTTTATTTATATATTTATATAACTAGGATTAACTTTAATATAAAGAGGACGGACATGCAGACCAGAAATAAGTCTGTTTAGTTTCACGACAAAGTACAACGTTCCTGAATACATGACGTCAATGACTTTCGGTATGATAAATAGGTAATTATTATTGAATCAAATTTTCTGGCACGGAAACTTTGATTTCGCGTTTACATCGTACTCCACAAGTGTACATGTACCATTTGTACCTCGTGTAGACTGCAACTCTGCAACCACTTACAACTTACATATATTTTGTTTCGTTCCGTAATCTTGTAAAATGTTTATTTTTTGCCATTTAATACCTAATCGATTTCTTGGTAAGATCATTGCCACCATGCATACCACATGTACTGTAGTCAAATATAATGTTTGTTTGTACTTTGAAGATAATAATTTACTAACTAACAGCACAACCGCTTTTTCTTCTTATGCATGGATGCCAAATTAATTAGGATGAATGGATGGATGCCATGGTAGGTCAAATTAAGCAAAAAACAACGTCACTCTTTCATTCTTGTTCCTCAAACAAGTGATGTACTAGTACATACTTGAAACATAACAACAGTCTAAAACATCGTAAATTCAACATTATCCATAAAGTCATCAAAGTTTCATGTTCACATATTTTTTGTCTTATGGCTGTCTTCAGGTGCGCGGTTCCAACTTGATGCATCAAAATTTTGATTTTTTTATACAGCTTGCACCAACGGTCTTCAAAATTTGTTTACACTTTCAGACTGTCTGGTATGCACATTTTTTAACATATATGAAGACAAGTCAGCCGATTCTTATGTTAGGAACATCATAGGAACAACACAATTTAATAACATTGATAAAGGAAACAAATTTACACTATTTCTTAATGGAATAACATTTACTATAGCCAAACAGGCTTATTTTTATTTTGAGCAATGCGCATTCACCATAAAAAGTTATACCGTCGCGTAATAAAAAGGTAGGTTTTTTTTCGTACTACTTGTTGTCCTCGCAAGTTGTCTTGTGCGGCCAATCCATCCTTGTTTTTTTCGCACACCAAAAAGATGACTATAGTCTTATAGCAAATTTTCTTGACCCTATAATCATCATTTCTTGATAACCATGTATGCTATGAATTACGATTTATAACCTAAATAGACAGTAGGTAGGATCTAAAGTTATGTAAGAAACATTTTCATGCTTGTCTTTTTTTCGATGTCTAATAACTTCAAAATTCCCAAATTATAGAGAGATATAATTGATATAAACAATACAACTCAACAAGAATCAATCTGTTCATCAATATTGTTTGTATCAAAATAGGTATTTAATTATATTACCAACGTGAATGCACATGCTGCAAAAGGTACCTCGCATCGTGTAACACAATACCAGTTTATTGCGTTTAGTCGCTTGTCAACTGCTGCTGGCCATTTATGTAATGATACATAATAATGCTTATGGCTTGATCTTGATGCAGGAAAGAAAACTAAACAAACACATAGAACATTCAGGTTTACGCTGTACTCGTTAAAATATGTAGGAAACAAGAAGGATATTGCAATTGCACAGTAATAATGTAAGTTTTAAACCAATTCCTTTTTGTCTCTGGATGCGTGTTGAGTGTTGAGATTGTTTAACATATTACTTTATCCATAATCCATACTTCGCAGCTTGTAATGTTTATAACAAACTTCAGTCCGTGCGAACGTATGTACGTATACCAAAGGCGCTCCACGAGTCCCTATAATCCGTAGAAAATTGAGTTTAAAATTCAATACATAGATATATATATTTACATCTCCTCACTGCTCTGCTGGAAAGTTTACAGTACCAACCAACGAAAATTTGTTAAAGGCGATAAGTATCCTTTTAAAGTCAAGTATCCAAGCAGTTGAAAATGCTGTACAGAAAATTTAATTACCGAATAACTGTATATTGTAGAAGTTTTTATAGTCGAGCTCCTTTGGTAATGTTGACGATATCTTCTATCTCATGAAATAAATTGTGATTGAATCTTGTAAACGATTACTACTCATTAAACTTAGAATACAGGTTAAAGTTCGTACGCTGACTACCAACCTTGTGTTGTTTGTGGTTATGACTACTTAATTTTATTTAACTCTGGATTCTAGGATGTAACAGATAACAACTACTATTAAAGGCGGTGGATATAATAAATCATAATCATAATTTATGTGATTGGATGCTTTTATTTATGGATATATATACACACATATAGGTATATTATATATATCAGTGATCACTCGAGCATGACTATGACCGTCCGAATGTTGACCCTCGAGAATGTCTAAGCATGTGTGCACTGGGGTAATTTCAACTCGCTGAAAGATTAGTAGATACATCAACAGAAAATATTTCAATTTTTGTCGTAGCTTCGCTGTTATTTTATCCCGTTGTAAAAAGATGTAGTGTAGAGTGTAGACTGTAGCAGAGTGTTTGGATTTAGGATGGGAATCGAATGTTGTGGTTGTAGCGTTAGTTCTACAACAAGAATTCTTGATACGAAATACGAACACAAAATAAAACGTATCCATAAAAAATCATTCAACTTTCAATCTCTTTTTGCGTGTTACTTCTGAACGCGATGATTAAATACGATGGGTAATTGTATGGTGGACTTCATAAAATAATGTGAAATTCCTCAGGTGGTAGAGAGCAAAAAAATAAACTTGTTTATTACGTGTATACTATTATGATGTACAATGCATACGTTGTAAATTTGATTGCAGCTCACTCAAAAGCAAGGTCCAAGATTGAGATTATGTATTCGGATGTAAATGTACCTACCAAAACATTTTTTAGACTATGGAATAGGGGTGAATTGAAATGCCCTTATTACGAAAAAAATAACTCAAACATGCTCATTGTTGAGGTTGGTCGTGACAAGCAGGCTTGGAAGTTTTTATTTTACACCTGGGGGACTAATCACTTTATATATACCTACTAATATGTTCTTCTGATATAAGTGATAATAAAAACTGCATAGGTTGATTTAGAGATTTATCCCAGTCTACGAAGACTGGAAAGCAATAATAATGTCTTCAAGTTCAGACTGCAGTTCGTGGGTTGCTTGAAACTTGTTTACCTGAGATATGCACAAAGAGAACTTAAAAAGTGCAACTAAAGTTTCGCTTCGGTGAAATTGCTAGATGCACACTTTTAAACCATGTTTACCAAATGGAGACTTGTTTTCATAGGAAAATTACAAGAATATGTTAGATACCCTGTCGTGATCTTCTCGCGAAAATAACCAGCTAGAAACTGCATTTTATCGGTTTTGCAAGAGACACAATAAGGGACACACGCCAGTGCCAGTATAGGCAACAAAATAAAACCGTAAATCTTTTTATTTATTGTACGTAATTTATGTTTGCGTATAATCATTTGCGCGTTAACTATAGTCAGGTCAGATATGTAGGATGTGTACAATTTTGAAAAACTTTTATTCGCATAATTTGGAAAAACATGTTGTTTTTTTCACTGGTTGCCATCAGGCTGGGTGACATTGAACATTTTATTTTAAGGTTCTTTGTGCAATGCCATACAGTATACAGGTTATTACAATTTGTGATGGCGTCGAGGATTCTGTCACTTGTCTTGAGTCAAGACTCTTGACTGGTAAATAGTTTTATGAAATTAAGTCGTTTGAGAAATTTTTTGAAAAAAATAACTGAAAAATTCCATACCCGTGTCGTTTGAGAGTGATCTAAACTATCTAAATCTTCGGTGTTAACATAACCTGAACTATCTATGATAACTTGAAAATTGTCATTTGTAGACAGATATCACTTTGTTCTACATGAAGATGATGATGATTATGGTCGTTTGCTGTATTATAATATAATACAATACAATCCGAGTACTATCTATCTAATACCTTAAATTTCTAGTCGTGGTCAGTGTAATTGATAGAATTCTTGTGGAAATCCGGTCTTGCAACGTAGAGCATACTAATTTTAGTACAATACTTTTATACTACTGGATTCTCATGAATTAAAATACTACTCTCCCATGAATAATCAAAATAATATGCATACATAAGTATACATTTATGTATAATCATCAAGCTACGTTTTCGTTTACATTGCTTGCATGAGCCACTGTGCTTATGTATACGGCGTAATGGCTGGATTAAAAAAAATGTGAGAAAAAACATAGGCCCAGATTAAGCCAGATCTTTTCAAATCTCCGATCATGTATTCACCCTTACTTACATTCTAGTCAGGTAAAAGGTTTGAGATAAAATGTTCATAAATACATATCAGTTTTGATTTGTGCCTAAAATAATCGGAATCTCAATATTGAATATGCTGATGTTGAAGTAGATGAAGAGTTGCTGGTTTTGTCTACTTGGGCAAGTTGATTTCTGTGGCTGGTAGCTGGGAAGGTGAATTTTGATAGGTGGCGAATATGACAAAGATGAAGTACTATGCCTCAAACTTGAATGTGATTAGCAAGCAATGATGTACAGTATAAATATATGTATGAAGTAATTCTGTACATTTTGGCAGCATATCAAGATTTGGCGAGTGTGTGTGTGTGTACCCTCCCTGAATAGAAAATCCAGAAAAAGAAGGCCAACTTGTTTCACGAATTTTTAATATCAGTATTTTCCATTTTTTCTTTCTAGTACAAGTCAATTTGCAAATTGGAAAGAATATTCGCAGTTCTCTGAACAAATCTGAAAGCCATTGAATACAAATTAAATATGGAGAATACACAATAAATGCCCTCTTCAAGTAGCTTATCAGACAATGAATTAATTTTTCCTGAAAAAAAGTAGCAAAATGGAATATTTTTTAATGTTGTAATTTATATAACAATGAAATATATATAGTGCTTTCATAAACAATTATTACACACTTCAATCCAGCTTATTTGCAAGTTCAAGGCTATAAATTAAAAGCAAGTCAGACTGCGACAATGTAAGAATCAACCAAACAACGCAGTTGATTACCAACAAAGTGTGCTCTATGTACAATTAATTAATTAATTAAAATATTTACTGTTTATCATTATTGTCAGTCCAATCCTAAATGACAAAGGTATGTATATACCAGAGACTGGAGCAATCCCGGATTACAGTAATCCCAAGCGTGGATTCGGATTACGGATTACAATCC
>JAHZNC010002277.1:13870-25061 GCA_027744095.1 Zhuqinia jingwanae | reverse complement strand
TATCTTTTAAGTTGATTCCATTTAATGTAACTCTTTATGGCACATTTAGAGGGATTTTTTTGTGTGTTGAAAGATCCACTGACTAAATTATAATGTAGACAATGATCATGATGATGATGAGAATGACAGTAGTCTGCAAAATAAGTAGTGGAGTCGCCTTGAAGAATAAAAAGGAGAGGCTCACGTTTTTATTACATTCCTTCCGTACGTAGGTAAAAAAAAGTTTGCATGTAATATCATGTTTCCATCATCATCGTCATCATATCCTACCTAGCATAATAATATCCTTCTTTTTTTGTCTTTTACTTTTTTATTAACGAAGACTGACAAGGTAAGTTGAAAATCATTCAATTTCTTTTTCCCCTAAATTTATAGCTTTTACGAGCAACTTTGAAAGGGAATGTGTGTACGAGAAAAACATTGTAATTTGTGAATTATATGCCTTCCCGTTATTTCCTTTATCATAAAATATTCTGATATGATCATCATCACACCAACCAAGAACACCCATAAATTTCATCCTCTTTTTTATGTATATCTATATAAGATATGTAATGTGTATACATTTTAGTAGATATTTTTTTATTCCTGGTATTCATGTCAGATTAGTAAGTAATTTTGACATTTTCTAGTCATGTCGTTCGTTTCCTTTTGGATGGATCTAGAGCGAGGAGCTTTGGAAAATGGTAGTAAAAGTACTAGTTTTAATGTCTGGGAAATGGTGTGAATTATATCACGATAAAAAGAACTCACTTATATTATTCGGTATGCATGTAATAGCTTTTTGGGCAATACAAAAAAGAAGAAGTAGAAAACTCGAGATAAACGGTGATCCTGGTAAAGTAATAGTTGTAGTGTTTTGACTGGCATTACAATCACAAGCAGTTATGAGAAAAGTGGAATTTCTTTTTAAGACTTTTTTCTTCTCTCTTTTTTGGGAAGCAGGTTTGTTGTAATAATGGGCAAGAATACTCATATAAAAACTTGTATGATTGTGTGTGTGTGAGAGAGAGAGAGAGTGAGAAAGAGCAGCCAGTAAAAAATATACTGAATACCACGAGTGTATGTATATTCATGTGTGTGTGGTATGAAGATGGGAATTGCAAAAAAGCCAGCTTTTCTTTTTTTGCTGCTATTGTTGAACATTTTTGTAATATCTTATTACTGTGTTCCATGCCATTGTATAAAAACTACCTTCATATCCTATGAAAGAAGTAGAAAGAAACGAAACGGCTATTAGTTGGGTTAACAAAGTGGAGGCAGTTAAGCTTTGGCATAGTAATATGCGTACATATATTCACAACATACACACACACACATTCGCACAATAACAACCTTAATTTCATTTCTACCACGTACAATCTGCAAATTGTTCTCTCCTCAAAAAAAATAAAAAAGTCTTTTGACTACAGGCCAAATAGGCAGCGGATTCTCACGCTGCTGCTGAAGGAGAAAGTAGAAGAAAGTCATCGTCGGTTTTCTCTCTCTCTCTCTTTCAAAGAGAAACAGGAATGTTGGGGAAAAGGAACAAATTCCTGCGTACGTCGTCCTCTACGATATAGCTAAGTACATGGCTTTGAGCATAAAAGGAGGAGAGAGAGAGAGGGACAATAAAATCCAATTTGCCAATTTAAAATCTTTTCATTTTCATCCGCCCCAAAAAAGACATACACTCATTCTGGAAGACAGACATGCAGAGAAAATAAGCTACTGTAATAATAATACCACCACACAAAGATACACATAGACCCACACACTACCGCTATCCAGTCTGTATTGTATACAATGTATTTATATTATATATAGAAGGCTGTATGTTTTTATTACACAAATTTACAGGTAGTCAAGCCTCAAGTCTCTCTGCTTTGATACGATAAAGGTTGCTGAAAACATTTTTGGAGCTTTTGTGTTTAAGATAAAATGAGTTTGTGTTTTTTATGTATATGGAATGCATGACAATATCGTTAGTTATCCAATCTTTTCTCAGATTCAAATAGAAAAGATTTCCCTTAAATTGTATGCATGTGCTTTTTCCTAAAAAAAAAAACTCCAGCAGATGTTGAGATTATTGCGTTGGCTGATACCCTGTTGTTTCTCATATATCCTTCCATATACACAAAATCCTTTCATTTAAGAAGCTGTGAAATATTTTTTTTGTAGTAGAAGCTAACTAAACTGCTTTCAAAGGCAGCGAAATGCAAAATCGGGATATATATTTTTTGGATGCGCTCATATTCGTTCAGGACGTGAACATTCTTTGTCTCTGGTTGGATGAAATACTATCTTATTTTTTTGCATCAAATGAACGAGTCTTCGTTTTTCACACTCACGCAGACTTTAATTAATTTTTTATGATTTTTGTAGATGACAGCTTATAACGGTTTTCGGTGTTAAAAGACGAAATAAAGCTTATTGCGTATCTTGTTTTTTCATCTCGCGTTTAATAACACACACACAATATGATTCATGGCAGTGATGATTGCATTTTAGCACGCAACCTTCATTTTTTTTCTCTCTTCTTCTTTGAAAACGTTTCTTTTTAACTCGTAAAAATTTGACCATTTCTTAAGCAAATATTATTTCATGTGATTTCTCCATTTCTATTGCATTTAAAAACATTTTTAACGATGCTCCCATCTTTCCTTCCTGTACAAATGCTACTTTCAAAACCAATGCATCCTTCGTTCCATTCATCATCATCATCATCAATCATCAAATTACTTTCAGTGACACTTAAATTTAAGCACTTTAATTTGCACCCGTATATATATATATTATATTTACGAGATATTAAAAAAGCGGATCACACCTCTCTCCCTTGCTTCTTTTCATTTCTACTTCCGGAACAATTTAAGACAAAAGTAAACTTTTCATCATTACATCATGATCATCATCAACTTATGTATGACGAACAAAATAATGAGAGTATAACAGAAGTAGAAAAGATCAAATATTTTCTCCTTATTTTTCCTTGACACTGCACTCATTACAACAAAAAACTATCCACCCACTTTTTTTAGCCCTCTTTCGAGAGGAAAAAGGGAAAAATTACTTTTATATTCAGAGCGACTCCTCCAAAAAAAAACAAGAGAGACTTTCTACATTACTTTCTATACTGAATACTTTTTTCTTCTCTCCAAACTCCAAACCAACTTCTCAGGATTCCAGCCGCCATCACCACCACACCGCCGCTGCCGCCACCACTGCTCAAAATGTTACTGTTTCATTTTTCGAACAAAAAAATAAGAGTGAGAGGCCTATGATATTATCAAGGAATACTTAAATAGAGAAACGAGGTACGAAACGAACGCTCATGGATCGTTGAATACCTACAACATACCTGCCTTTGCTCTTCTTTGTCCCGACTCGGGAGATTCAAAGTTCTACAACTATTTCTTCATCTTCACTGTTTCAAATGCATTGCATCCTTATAACTTTCCCGTTCAGAATACAAATCAGTTGCTCTTTTTTTTCGCTCCTCTTCCTCTTCCTCCTCTGGTGAAATGTAAGTGTGTGTGTAGGTTATTTTTTTGTGACTGAGTGTGTATATATATATTATTGTTATTATTACACCAAGTTTCTACTCAAACTTGACTTAACTTTTCTGACTCGACTTGGTTTGTTTCTATCTGCCTGCACTCCCCTTTTTCATCTTGCTACATTTTCCAACTATTATTATTATTATTATGCCTTACAACAACCACCACCATTACTTTTATAAAACATCGGTAAGGAAAAATGATAGCGGTGTGTGTGTAGAGAAAATAGCCACGTAGCAAAGAAGAGGGAATCCATGAAGGAATTCTTCACATGATTCCTATACCAAAAAAGAAGGGGAGGAGGAGGGGGAGGTAAGCAGCATCAAAAAAAGTTTTTTTTAAAGAAAGGGTTAAAGTAGCATCGAGTCTTGTGTGTATTTGCTGCATAGTATAATGTACAGTTGAGCTAACTCTTGATCCTGTACTCATGTTCAAGATTTTTTTCTGATTCTACACATCGTTTTAAAAACTGGCAGACTTTTTTTTCTTCAATAGGGCGTATTAAGAGAAAACCTAGCTTGGGTGACTGTAAAGCTCTGCTCTGTAAAGTATTTATAGCAGTGGTACATTATGTACTTTTTTTATCTTTTGACTTGCTTTGCTGCCTGCTTTATTCGTTTCCTTCATTCCATCATGACCATGATCATGATCATCAGCATCCTCTCCTCACGACTACGATCATGATCTGTTCTACTCCTTGAAGCACTTTTCCCGTCTCGCTCTCCCTCTGCTGCTGCTGTGAGTGTCTTGCCTCCTGTCACCCCAACAATCTTGGAAAAAATTCTGAGCTGTCACCAACAACATCGACCCCAAAATATAAAGAAGCATGTGGAGAGATTCTTCAGGGTAAGTATAACAGAAAGTGGCGTGGCAGCGGTGATGATGATGTGGTGGTGGTTGGTTGGTTGTTGATGCGTGGCGTGGCGGTAGAGTGGTGAAGAAAGATAATCTATTTTTTTCTGTACCCAGAAAACACAGCTATGACGGCGATGACAAGAATCGCTATATATACAATTCATAGCCACCAGGCCACGTCCTGACTTTTCCAGACTAAAAGTCAAGTCAAGAGAGAAGGAGGAGAAGGAAGTACACAAGGAGGCTCATGTGGTGATCATGATGATGTTGAATAACAACAGGGAGGCTTGTACATTCTAAGTAGATATGCTAACATGCTTTTTATTTTCACCAACCAACCAAACATATGTGTGTGTTTTTTTTGTATAAATAAATATCAAACTACCTATATGTTTGGCATCGTTTTGCTCACGTAAATCAAACTGAAAAATACATAAGAAAGGACACCATCTTGTCAACTTTGATGATGAATGCAATAATACTGCAGACACAATTTAAATGGAATGAAAATGTTGGTGCACTTATTTAATCTTGTTATTTTTTTGATCTGCTTGCATTTCTTTCCCACTTTCTTAGTGTAATAATCAGATGTGTATGTAAACAGTGCATATGGTCATAAACACCCAAGTCAAAGAAACAAAATGAATCTATTTGATGAAAAATGTGTATCACCCTCGGAGCAACAACATCATCAACATCATCAACAGTAGTAATATGAAATCCAGTCTTGCACACAATGCATTACATTACTGCACAAGATGAGATAACATATTATTAGGTATGTAGGTAGGTATATAGGCATCTTCTTCGTGAGAGTGGAGAAACGTGATGTGGTGAGGCTGTCGTTTTATTTTCAAGTCCCACTTGCCCTGCCACCACCACCACCACCACTACTGCCACATTATTTCAACAGTAAAGAGTAACGTGTGCTTTTGTCACAATTTCCACATTAACTTATATGGTTACTTTCCATCTTTTTAGATGAGATGTGGTGGTGGTGGTGGTGGTGGTGGGGGTAGAGGAGTGCAGGGAACGTGGTTGTCGCCGTTGCTCTCTGGGTTGAAGTATAAAGTCATGGATTTTGAGAAAAGAGGAAGAAGAGCGTGGGGTCAACCATACAAAACTACTACAAAATAACCATTTTTTTCTCTCTTTATAACAAAAATATTGAGAGGAAAAAATAAGTAGAGATTGTGAGTGTATGTAAAAGTAGGTATATTGTAAAATTACGTTGGTGGCAGTTTCTACATACATACAAAAGTATTACACAATCTAGCTACTTTCGCTTTTTGACACTGACACAGATGACAGTGTTGTTATTACAATACTATTTACGCAATGGAAATGGATAAGTTGATGCATGATACAAGTTAGGATATAGGGACATGATGGGGATTCCCTAGAAGAAGAAGATGAAGAAAAGTAGGATGATTGGAAGTGGATGGGTGAACGAATGTGATATATGTATATCTTTCAACCTTGATATATCTTACGTGACGTTGTGACACTAGTTTTGTTTTGGATGATGATAGTATATATAGGGGTATGGATACCTTCAAGGAATTCCCAATTCATGTATATAATCATATATACCTACACTACACATATTACACGTAGGCCCATGTAATACACTTTACAAAACTGTCCAAAAACATAAAGAATACGGAGCGAGGGCACACACTGCTCCTCTCCTCACTCTCTTTACTTACTTAGCTCATCTCACATCACACGTCAGTCACTTAAGTACAAAAGTACAACATGACAAGTTGCAAGGAAACTCAAGAACGAGAGATGATGATACCCGTGACGTTGTAAAAAGAAAAGGAGAGAGAGAGAGGAAATATCATCAACATCAACACCCCCATCCCATCTGTTTTGTTATCACATTTTGCAGCCTACAACTACAACATATACACTACACTTACTTCTCTCCGTAGGAGGCAGGTTACTCTGATTATTGCACTTTTATGCCCTGTGCTCCATTTACTTTTTTTGTAATGCCGTTTTTATTCAACTCTTATTCACCACCTATATACGAGCACATAACATGTCGTTAGATGACATGAACGCGACCTTTTCTTAAACAGTGAGACAGACACACAGCCACAGACAAAAAAGAAACGAGGGTCATAAAATGTTTGCTTGTTTTTTCCTGATATCATGTAAAGTACAATAAAATAAAGTGGTGCACTTTGCCTTTTTCCTATTTACATACGAAAAAGATAAGGTTGAAAATTTTCACTTTCAGTCACTAAGAGCCAGTCAGAGAATGTAGTGACCCAAAAGGGAAATTTAAAAAAAAAAAAAGAGTCCCTAAAGAAAATAAAAAGGAAATCAAATATCTTTTCCTCTCTGTTATTCATGTTATTACATAGATGCATACACGGATACCTATATATTTTTTCTCTACATTATTATTATTATTATTATTACAATGATGCTGGAAGCAGGGAATGAATGTGTCAACACAACACACGTTTTCACGTAATTTGACCGGAGGGCTATTCCTTATAAAATGTATATGACAGGAGTAAATAAAATTGACTACTCTCTACCTAGCTACCTATCGCATCCTTCCATGTATCCTTTTTTGTTTTTTCATCATCTCTCGTAACAAAAAAAGTAAATAACATTTTCACTGCGCGCTGCTTACTTATTTTTTTATATGTTTGGAGCGTGACTGGGTGAATGGATTATTATTATTACAAGAGCAACCCCACACCATATATCGTGGAAAAAAAGTAAAAGAGAGTGAAAATTGATAGGATTCAAAGTTTGATTTATAAATGCGTATGGGGGACTGTGTGTGTGTCGTAGAAGTAAACGTCGCTGTCTAGTTTAGTTGTGTAAGCACTGCATCATATTTTTTTTCCTCGTCTGCTGCTGTTTTCTTCTTCCTGATCATGTTTGCCAAATAAAATTCAGGGCTATAGTAGTTGTTCCCGTTCCTCTATATATATTTATTTTGGATCATGTTTGCACATAAATTAACACATCGTGTGTTTGTGTGTGTGTGTGTATGTGTATACTTATTTTCTACTAAACCAACAAAGAATGCTTTATTATGTTACGTGCTCTTTCTCTTGCATTTCCTAAATAAACTTTGCACTTGGATAAAATATGATACATTGCCACTGCATCATTGGCGGTAGTTAACAGCATACCTCATGCAGATATTTACTTACTACTTTATTTATGTGTTTTTATTTCGATTTTTTTTGTATGATGAATAATATGATGATTCATTCCTAAAAGTTTGATTCATGTACACTGTGAGTTTTTTAAAGATGTTTTTGGTAGAAAGCTAAAAAAAACTTTATTCCAGCTTTTAGAATGCTGCGTACCATAAAAGGTTATGCAAGGCCACAAAAAAACAAAATTACTTACGTAATAATGACTCAATGAGTTACCAAAAAAAGTGCGTTCTTTTCAGTTCTGATTCATTTCAAAAGAAAATTACACATTTACAACTTAAAATTGTGTTGTGCACGCTTTTTGTAAAATGGAACGCATTTCCTGTGAATATATTGCATTGCCTACACATCACACAAATCCCATCGTTTTCCACAACTGCCAGGTGTAGGAGTAAAAGCAATACGTCAAAACAGCGGGAGCCCTCCATTTTACATTATGTATAGTAGTACCTGCGAACTTACAAGCGGATGAAAAAGTGGATACTTTTGCTTTTAGTAGATACGCCTTATGTGTGACATGATGAAAATTGCTTTTGAATAACATAATAGGTACACTTATTATTACATATATATAGCATGTTGTCTAAACAAATAAATAAAATGCAGTTGAAGAAATGGAATAAACTTTCTAAATTAAATACAAGTTTTAATGATAAATTTGTTTCTTCTTTTCATTAGGTAAACTCACAACATCAAGACACACATACACACCCGGAGGTCCGTACGAGAGAATATTTGTCAAAATGGAATTTATGCGTTTTCTTTTCGTGTTGATCTACAACAGCAAAAAAAACATGCTCATGTATTATGCACTATAACAAGTTCTTTAAAAAGAGAAAATGAATGATTATATTAGAGTGTAGCATACAGAGAGAGAACATGCACAATTACTTAACATGAAATGGACAAGAGTGAGTATAGAAATATGTGCAAGGTCACATGAGTACATGATGATTTCAGAGGAGTAGATATTTACAATATGAGTGCACACAAAAAATACATATTCCAGAGTTCCAGGAAGAAAACCCATGTGGAGCAGTAGCCTGTCATGTAAAATGTTTCGGCTACTACAAAAAACGTATTCACATTGTATGGGCATCACTGCAACTCATTGCGTGTAACATTAATGTTGAAAAAGAGATTATTGATTAATTCTCAGAGAGAAAGAGAGAGAGAGATGAAGGAACATGGCGGAAAAATAGACAATAGGAATATAATGGCTATATAGGTATATTTTATTAACTATGTGATTATGATTATACAAAATATATCAAATGCACCACCTCTCTCATCTCATTCCATTTTCGTCGAAATAAATGTGAGGTGGAGGTTTCTTCTCAGAACCAAAAATATTATTATTGCTGAGGCAAAGGCAATGGCAAAATGTATAAGCATTGATGATGATGATAATGATGAATGAGGAATAGTGTAATGTTGTTAGTTCGTTTTCTCTTTAATGACGACCGTCATGATCATGATGATGATGATGAGCACTGCGAGAAATGAATCTTTTTCGCCTCTTATATGATGTTGTTTTGATGATGATACATGCAACTCGAAATGAGTTTTTTCTTCTTTCTGGGATGGAGTTCTTCTAATAATCATCATCATTTCCCTCAAATCTATCACGCAGCAGCTCATCACCACCGCCACTGCCACCAATGATCGCGTCGTCGGTTAAAAGAGCTTCCAACAACACACAAACAGAAGGATATTAAGCACACACCTTTATTATTATTACCACTACTACTTTGGCTACTACTACTACTATTATTATTATTATTACGACGGCTGTACCATCATCATCACTTTATAAGGTTTTAGGAAATGGAAGAAGGAAAAGGAAGAGAAACAAAAAGATAACCTTGTGTGTGTGTGTGTGTGTGAGGAGTAAAGTGAATACACTTGCCGCTTTTTCACTGCACTCACCATCATAACTTGGATTTATTTTGCTTCATCACTGGGAAGAATACCTTTCAAGGCAACATCATCAACAACATGACTACTTCTTCTTCGTGGTAGTAACAACAACAAAAACGGCATCATTGTCATCATCAACACAAAGAGTGGTGGTGTTGGGGAAAAAGGAACCCCACCCAAAATGAAATTGTACGTGCAAACGGGCAGATGAGAATACAATGACTAAATAAGGAAACAGATTGTCAAGAGGCGCAGCAGCTAACACACATACACACACACAAATTCAAACTGATTTTGTGTGAGTTGTTTTATTTGGAACTGCTAAGGAAAATACATACCATACACCAAAAAATGTAGCGCCTCATGGAACATGGAACTTGTGCTGCTGCTGCTGATGCTGCTGTTTCTTCGATTTCATTCTAGTCAAGTTTGTCGTTATAAATACAATATATTTATATGCTTATTTTGCTTATTCCAAAAGTGCACTTTATACTAACTCACCTTCTTGAGGAAATAAAACTTTTGTGAATTGTGAATAACAAGTGCAAAGTCTATTTGATCGCACATACACACACACCTACATATTATATAATACCATAATACCTTAAGGCTTTATAACTCTTTTGTTGCATAAAACCGCTGAACAGTACATGCTAACTTTTATATACACAAAACCACTTGAATTTGATGATAAGTTAAGGGGGAACACTTGTGTTGTACTCAACTTAAGAGAGAGAGAGAGAATGTTGCTATTGCTTTTTGAATTCCTTTTTTTCTATGTTTTGGAGTAGTAAAAAGTTGTAAATGTAAGGAAAACTTGCAACAATACGCAATATTATATCCTTGCGGGGAGTTCGTCAAAGCTTCTTTCAGAGAAGCTGAAAGAAATCTGTAGTGATGATGATGATGATGATGGAAGATAACCCTTGTATTTTAGATGAATGAATGAATGAATGCCTTATCATTTCCTTTCGCAGCGCTGCCTAACTAAAGTATAATCAATAAAATGACACTCAGACTTGAGTCCTCAAAATGGACTTTGACATTCGAATAGCCAACGACTGTTCAGAAAAGACTCGCAGTGGATCCCACACACTGTGACAAAAATATGTTCCAAATACTTTAATAATGACCATTAAACACTGAGGACATATTGTAGGTACAGAGTACAGCACGACATGATTAATGATCATGATAAGTTACAAGTGAAAAAATACAAGACCAAACTATTCTATTTTCTTTTGCGTTTTTGTTTAGCTCCATATATTCTGCTGCAGTAAATTACTTTTAAATTAGATAAGTAGGGTTCTACAGACCACTGTCCTAGCAAAATTGTAGATAATTTTTTTTTTACTTGATAAACGACAAGCTTATTTCTTAATTAAACATAACATGTTTTTTTTCTGTCGGGGAAAAATTTGGTGTTTACGCGTTTACCTACTCAGGAATGAAGTGCGTATACTTGTCCCTGTTGTTTGGACATGACAAGATAAGAATATTAGGTATACTACTTGCAAAAAGATAGCGCAATATCGAGAAAAAACAACAACATCCCAAAAACCATCATCCTCATCTGTTCCAGAGAGTAGGCAGTCGGCCACCCGCAACTTGTACTACAAGCACCCATAACCAACCCCATTTTCTCTGTTTAGCTGTATCCTCCAATTTAGTCCGTAACGCATG
>JAHZNC010002277.1:0-13749 GCA_027744095.1 Zhuqinia jingwanae | reverse complement strand
AGAAGAAGAAGAGGGCGAGGATGATGATTCATTCCCAAAATTGTAATCTAATTACGAAAAACTCTCATTTTCTCTCAAAGTAATCCGGCTGTGCAACAGCCGTAAAACCCCCTCAAAAAAATATTTTCTGTTTTGTGTAGGCATTATGTATGTATATAAATGCATATAATATGGTGATGGTGAGGTATGCATGATGTATAAAACTATCATCCGGTGGATGATGATGATGATGATGATAATGGTGTGCGTACCCGTGCCCATTCTCTTCTACTCTGTGTTATATTTTGCGGTGTGTGTGGTTAGCTTTGACTTGGCTTCCCAGCCTTGTTGCTGCTGCATAGAAAACAACAACATGTTGTACAAGATTAAGCTTGTTAGCGAAAACGAAATTTACAGGGTCGTTTGTTGTACATTACGTATAAAGGAGATACACACACACAAAAGCTACACAAAAACACACTACTTTACAATTTCTTTTTTAATGTATTTTATATTAGTTTAAACCCCTCTTTTCTCTCTCTCTCTCTCTCCCCCACTTTTATTGGCCTTAGTGTTAGAAGAGGGGGCTATATAGTATAACGTGGTAGCATATGTTACACTGCAAGGCCAATTCTGAAAGAGAGGACACGGCATGAGGAAGAGAAAAGTAAATTATATTTGAACACAGGGCCACATGTAATATAGTAAAGTGGAGTGAAAGGGGAAGACAATGATGAACAACCAGCAGCAAAATTATTATTATCATCATTTTCAACTAACCACCCTCTCAAATCTTAACGAGCTTGCCAATGTATTGCACAAAAAACAACAAGTTTTTTTTTGTGAAATGAGGACGAGACACATGTCTCGCGTGTGAGTGTCCCTTCTTGTTTTTCTCTGTTATCAAGTTATTCCTCTCATTATAATGACCTTGCAGCCAGTTGAATATTGATAACAATGCAATTTGGTTAGTCAGCAGTAGCGGTCATGAATACATAAAAGATGCACGTGCTTCATTACTTATTATTATTGTGTTACTATACCTTTTTCAATCTCTTTTATCAATGAAAATATGAAAGCATAAAATAATCTTGATGCAATTTATTGTTCACATTTTCTTCTCCATTCATTTTATATATGCTAGTTTGAGAAGCTGCTTTTATCAAAATCTTGCAATGATGCACGCAAGGATCTGAACAGATCAAAGATGAAAGGAGATTTCATGTAAATACAATTTCTAAAAGCGGAGATTAGACTAGAGTAACCCTGTATGTATCATCTCAAGGTTCCGTTGTTGTTTCCGGGATTATATCATCTGCATACATTCATAATAAGCGATTTACGTGATGATGGACTCATCCAACAACCACGCAAACAAAACCACTCTTTTTTCCTCCGTCTTCATCCGTTTGTGGTTAAAAGAACATGCTTCTCTGCTATATAAAAAAAAATCGTTTCATAACTTTCATTTTTTTATAGCCATTTACTTCATAAAATCCCCTTATTTTTTTAGCTTTGCATGTGCAGAGAGAAAGGTGGTTACTTTTTTATCTTAAGTTTACAAAAAAAGCACATTAAAAAAACTAATGTGAGCACAATGGGATCATGCATGAATGCATGCTTGAACCAAAGTGCATTTTTTTTGAGTATTTAAGAATAATGTAGAAATACCTCTCATGTTTAAAACTCCAATCTGTAATCTTAACTGAATCAGGAGGGTGGGTGGTGGGTGGGAAGGGGAAGAAGGTGGTGATGTACGGTGCTAGGTAAATGGTAAATGCTGCTGCTGCGAGGGAGAAAGCAATTCGAAATGTTTAATCTATTTACTTCCGTGGGTTTACACACATGCTAACATGTAAAGATGCAAGAACATATTATTCAAGTAAAGTGCATGTAATATTGGGTATTAAAACGGGAAGTTGAATGTATGGTTATATGTGATGAGTATATGCTGTTATATGCGATTTTTAAAACCTCCTTTTCACCCCAAGACAGACCAAACATGCAATTCATGTATAAACTGGTTACATGTGTTACAAAGAGGAAGTGCTTACAATGTAAAAAAAACTTTCTTCCATATTCATCTCTATTTCTTCTGAAAATAGTAATCTAAAATCTTTTCAAATTTTCTGAAAGCTTTTCTTCTTTTTCTCATGTTTTCTTTTAAAACAAATTGTATGTTTTGTATGTATTTACTATTTGCATGTAGATTTCCTTCACAAAACGAAAACATTTACATTGACCACGGAGGTGTAAACCACAAAAAAATTCTTCATGTAGAAATCATACTTAGAAACCTAAACCACCTTCCTTTATATATGTTTGTTATTTTTTTTTTAAATATTTAACACCGCCGAATTTCTAAATTTTCAAATACATTCATTGTTATCCATCATATTATACGTTTTTTGTGTAAAAAAATGAAAAGCTAAACATAATAGCATCCGTACACATCTTATGCATTACATCCATTATGCATACTATACAATGGAGAGATTTGTGCAGGAAAGCCCAATTACTTTTTTCTTGAACTCAGGTTAAAAGACAATCTGACCCCTTTCAACACTTCAATTCTCTAACATTTAGCCCAGGCAGTTCACCACACCACACGTGCTCATAATGTACTCACAGTAAGGTAATCAGACTACTTATATATTTGTAGGGACAAAACGAAAAAAAAAATATGGTATATACATATTTTTAGAACTTAGTGAATTTCAAATGTGCAATGCAATGAATGAAATGCATGTAATAAAAAGCTTGTCTTCTATTCACCCCCACCATCACCACTACTAAACATGCATTTTCAACAAAGTAAGTAAACTTGTTTGGCTGATAGTCTCTCGTTGAATCCAGCGCGCGGTTTCCATTTTTTTTTTCATACCAACCGCAGTAGTAGTAGTAGAAGTAGCAGTGCACAAACACATAACGAACAAGAATCCCATGAGAGTCGTCGTGTGCAACACTCTTTTCCCCCTTTTCTCTTGATAAAGTGAAAGTATTTTCAGCTTATTTAGCATTTAAATAAATCGCGAAAGATTTAAATCGACTCGTATGAAGAAGACTTGTGTGTCTGTGTGAGAAAAGAGTTGTATGTATAAAGTGTATAGAAGAAGGGAAGCAGAATGTGCATGATGATGATAATGATGATGATGGGAAAAGAGATGAAGTAGAGTTGCTACTGCTGCCTGGGTAAAGTAAAAGTTTATTTTTCTCCACACACATTCCAATGCAATGTTCAGTGCTCTCGCTTCCTCCTGTTAAGCCAAATTTATTTCACTGTATTCCAAACTCTCTCTCTCTTTCCCTGTCTTTTCTCTTCCGCTTCCAAATTCCCATCCCACACAGAAAAAAGATATAATGCTACTATTATTTTTATAACTGCATAAATACACATAGAAAATATGGGAATGGCAGCAGGAAAAAAGAAATAAAGCTGAGTTGGATGTGAGTGTGTATAGATTGCAGGAACTATCATCGCATCGTGTACTATGTGCTCTCGTATACATATATTTTTTTTATCTGACCAAATGCAATGCATAAAAATGTTTGGAGTTGAAAAGAATGGGACTGCTGCTGAAAAAAAGGAAGCAATATAGCTTTTTTTAAATGTGCATCTGAGTTGACTTTGTAGTTTGTAGCATTGTTGATAGTTATCGTAAACTTCATCCTACACAACAACGCATATAGCATTTATAAATAAATGTGCATATCGCTACAACTACCACCATTCCTATATCCCCAGAGATGCATTCAACTTATTTTTACAGTGGCGAACCGGCGTGGTGTTATTCATCCGGCAACACTGACTGTTTACTGTTTGTATGGAGGGAGGTGTAGGAGTGTGTGCTAGTGGGTGGGTGGGGTGGTGGTGGTGGTGGCAGTTCAAATAAACTGATGAGCGTCATTAGTTATTACTCATTAGTGCAGCTTCTGAGCCCATGTAATAAAACTATACTTACTGTAGTCATGCTTAGGTATATACATTTTGTATGGATTCCACAGAGGAGGGATTTAAAAACCTGGAGTAACTTTTTGGTTTCCCTGTCGTCTTCTTTTCCACCAAAAATGCGACACGAGCTGCTGCTGATGTGGTATAATTTGATGTTCAAAAAGTGATGGATTTTACACTAGAGGTGTAATAAAGTGTAGCAACGACCCAGTAGGTCTCTGGTTTGCTATATTCTTGAGCTAATAACAAAATTAAGAGTACGCATATTCATTATGAATGATGACGACAGTTGTATGTGATGACACATACATTATATGGTTCTCGGATCGAGACCACAATTTTAGCAGGCCACACCACAAGTCTTCGCACCCCAACGGTTAGAGGCCACAACTCAGTAGAGACCACAATTACTGACGACCACAACTTTTTTTAAATACAACATTTATTTATAAAATATTAAATTCAATTTAAACTCACAAATCACGTTCATTGTTTTAAGCTACTAGTTTTAAAACATAAAAGTGGAGCATGGACAAAATGTAAAATAGTTTCTTTCATACATGGCATTTGAACATTATCTCAAATTAAAGTTTATAACAGAACAATACTGAAATGCAAAATGTAACTTGATTGGATATAAATGTAGATTATTGTTTAGTTAAAGACATGAAAATAAGAAATTTAAAAAATATACAAAAATCAAGTTGTTGCTACTTCATACTTTACATGTATGTATGTAGCTTTCATATTTGTGATGTTAAATAAAGTTAGTAGAATTTGTATTTAAGAAAGTTGTGGTCGTCTGTAATTGTGGTCGCTACTGAGTTGTGGCCTCCAACCGTTGGGGTACGAAGAGTTGTGGTGTGGGGTAGGTGTGGCCGCTAAAATTGTGGTCCGGATCCGGACACGACATTATATACCTACTACGTCGCATGTTCGCAATTTTGTGTAGAGCTCTTTAACTTCATTCCATTTTATATTAATGTCCTTTTTTGTATTGTGATATGAGTAGTATTTATGAGATCACTAAATTTTTGGGGGGTACAATATTACATGTTTCATGTATATCCAGACAATGTTTTTTTTGTTAAATTTCCTTCCAACTTCATTTTATTTGCATATAGTTTGTAATACATCACGGTAGCAGCAGCATCACTTTTATTATTGCTTGAAGCTAAAAGGAAAATGCATTAACCTGTACAAAATAAAAATAAAACTTGAACAAAGTAAGCCTATTTCCCTTGTAATTTCATCATCATTCAAATAGTGAAATTATGTATATCCATTTATATTACTTCCTTCCTGTTCCAGGTATACATACCAGCATGTGGGTAGCTGTATACATTTTCATACATGGCTTTACTTTTGATGCTGTGCAAATATGGAAATATTTAATTTTCTCTTTAGTTTTGTCATTGCATTGCCAACAGCAGTCTTTTTTCCATTTGTCTACCTGTGTAAACAAACAGCAATCACTGTTCAAGAAGCCCTGAGCATATACAACTGCCTAAATACGTGTATGCTTATAAAGTGTATTGCTAGTTATACGTACAACAATTCAAGTAAAAAAAACGTGAAGAAATCTAATTTACCATTAAAGTATATATCTACCTATTCTACCGCCATGATGATGATGGAGATGACGATGATGAGATAACTTCCATCTGTTCTTGTTTCAAGCCTGAATAACCTGAAAAATGTATGTTTTTTTGTGCTTTCTCCTTTCCTGTTCTAGCTTTTTTTGATATTACAACTTGGCAAAAGTTGAATAGGTATATGAAAAGCATGCAAAAGCCATGCATACTACTACACACTGTACATAATATATACCTACTTTATTATATAACATTTCCCTTTTTCCAAATCAATTCAACTTGCTGAAATATACATTACATATGATATATGTATAATAAAAAAAGCTGGTTGGAAAAAAAATTCAAACTTAAAGAACGACCCAAAAGGTACTCTGTTTTTTTCTTCAGCTCAGTTTCCACTATTTTTGACCAAATAAACCACATTTTCTCTTGGATTTTTTTTTACAAAGATAACCACCTCGTTGGCTTGCAGCTATGTATTTATTTGTGGTTCACAGTCCGGAGCAGAAAAATAAAAGATGGAAAAAAGCATGTTAAATCAAACAAGCTTTTCAATATAAAATGTAACACAGCTGCAGTTGGCATGTGTGTGTGTGTGTATACCACACACACACAATCACACAGTCACAAACACTCAAGTCGAGTTACAACAATTTTATTGTGCCGCTGGTCAAAGAAGAAGAAAAAGCGAGCGATTTTATTTGGAGACGTTGTCGTAAAAGAGAGAGTTGTAATATACCAAGCCATGCTGCACACACCATTAATGCAGGTACTTATGTAGAAAAAAAGCCATAGTTTTGCGGATGAGATAGAGGGAATGGAGACGTAGATGGACTTTTGGCAAATAATACCAGAAAATGGTGACCAGGACCAGACGCGCGTTCACCATTTGAAAGCCCATCATGATAAATGTGAACCGTGTGGCATCCAGCCATTTGCTCTCTTGGTTTTCTTCTAAAGAGCTAACTTATGTTATTCCTCTGAATTTTCAAATCTCCTTTGAAACCTCCCTCTCTTTCTCTCTCGTTTTTTTTACCAAGATAGATAAGTATATTTCCCATTGTCCACCAAACATGTCCGAGGCTAAAAACCGATGGAAAAATAATTGCGCTCTGTTTCCCACAAAACGACTCCCAAGACGGTTGTGACATTGGCAAAAAGCTCTTTTGAAATCTATAAACGAATGAGAATTTCCGAACCAAATTTTTTACTGACAGAGAGAAAACCAAAAAAAAAAACTTTTGGTTTTTTATAAAACTACCAGATCGTCAATGATCAAGGCTTATATGCCAGAAATGAAATGAGCGCCTTTTCAACGAAATACAAATCCATTTGTATTTTTTTCAATTCGCCATATATAAGTTTGTCGTAAGTTATAAAATGCAGGAAATTAGATACACACAAAATGGATAAACTCCATACATATGCTGGTGATTGTTCCCGTGAAATGGTCTTGAAAGGTACAAGATGGCACGCTAATTGAAAACTTATTGTAAAAAAGCGCAAAAGGATGAAAAGGACATCAGAGTAGGAAACAAGTCCGGAATAGTCTACCCGGAGGAGAGCTCACATGCGCTACTTGAAATGCATGTACATTATTAGCGAATTAGAAATTGACGATGGAATGACGATTTTGATCATTCGTATAAATCCCGTGAAGGAAGCTCAAAGGGTATGTGTGTATGTATACCATTCAAGCATACATAAAAGCAGAGGAGGAAGCCAAGTGGTTATCGCGCGAGCAATTGGGAATTTACCGCTACTACCACACGGAACCAATTTACTAGTCATTTACTTTTCTGACACAAGACTAACTAGTCAGGGGAATGGAGTTGGGTGGTAGTGGTGGTGGTGAATGGCTATATACCCAAGTACTCTCCCTAATGCAACATCATCCCATCCTTTGCTGATCTCCTGTGTTGTTGCTACTGCTGACCTACTTTTACTACATCAAAACAAGATTCATTGGTTAAAAAGGTAATGTGAAACTCGTGTGTGAGTTTGTTTATAAAGCTTGTAAGGAAAATAACAGTTGATTTTTTTTTCTGTTGGAATCCACTTTCCTCCTGTTTTTTTTTCAATGTGTGTGTGAGTAATGATCGAGTTTTGAACTACTATATAGTGTGGCGTTGTTGCCACAGATCTGCTCAGCAGGAAATTGAGAGGAGGTTTTAGAACATTTTCTGCTTGACAGACACAAGCGACAGATTCCATCCAAAAGGATGTTGATATTGTGTGTGTGTGCCACTTTTTTCTGTATAACATCAACACAGAGAGAGCGAATGGCTGTTGTAGTAAAAAAGAAAAAGTCAAATTTCGCCACGCTTTCTCCTTTTCTTGATGATAATAATAACACATTTGGTTGGTGTGTGTTGATGATAATGAGAATGAACAGAGTAAAGTTGCAAAAAAAATGTGCTTGTCTTTTTTTCTGTAATAGCGACAAGATCCGCCAACCAACCTTCAAATGACTTCGTCGGTAGGTCGCTATAAAAGGTGATGGCTTTTCTTCCTCAGCTCGGCTCAGTGAAGACGAGTAAAGGGATATAAGAAGGATATTTTCCACCGCTACTCCTCCTTGAAACGCCATCCAGATAAATAATTGGACTTTTAGGGATGGCAGTAGAATTACCAAAGATCTACTAACCTACAGGGAAAAATTGATGCAATATAAGTATAACGTGGAAAAGCAAATACCTTGTGTGTGTATAGTAGCAAGTTATAAAGATATAACATTAGATATGGTAGAAGGGAAAAACGTGTACACTCACTCCGGAATGTAATGCTCATCTGTACTACTTAACTCTCCACACACCACCACCACCACCACCACCACCGCACCGATGGAATAATATTTCTCATTCTCTCTCTCACCATTTTTTTTCTTCTTCTTAACTCACACTGCGTTCAACAAGACAAGATATAAAGCCTTGCCAAACCTAACCACACACACACACATAACCAACTTTCATCCATTTTTTTTCAAAGGAAAAAAAGTAGAAAAACGTGCAAGCTTCTTTTAGCTCATCACACACTCGACGAACATATGCCGTGTTGAATGTGCAGGCGTGATTCTGATAGAAGCAAAGCTTTATATTGCTCTTTTTCCCTTTCTTTATCCATAAAACCTTCGACGACATAACACCATGCTTGTTATTATTACAATGTTTGTTTTCTTTGGAGATGGATTGTAATAAAAAAATTTTTTTTTGGAGGAGCGGGAATGAGCAGAAAAAATAAGAGGAAAATATACACTGGTGTATTACATATATTTTTAGTGACATGTTCTACCCTGAGTTTTTGCATAAATATAGGTATATATTTAAAAAATTTTTTTTTTGGAGGAGCGGGAATGAGCAGAAAAAATAAGAGGAAAATATACACTGGTGTATTACATATATTTTTAGTGACATGTTCTACCCTGAGTTTTTGCATAAATATAGGTATATTTACATCGTCCCAGTTCTTTTTAGAAGGAAAAAATGATAGAAGTGCTTTTATTAATAATAATGGGTTAAAATGAAGACTAGAGGGATGGATAATGGAACTCATCTCAATTTCACACATTTTGTCGTTGACGCATACATACATACATACGTCTGTCTGTATGTGCTGTACATATGGTACACTCGTTAATTCCCCTTGAAGTAAAAAGAATAGAATGTTATTTTTTCTGAAAATTGGATTACTTGATCTCTTCGTTTATTTTTTTTTGCCTACATATTTCCATTAAAAGCATCGTAGCATATGAACTGAAGCTACAAAAAATATTATACGGATATTTCGGATCATTCTTTATAAAAGTAACAAGTAGTCTGCTGCTGCCTCATCCTACATCAAGGAATGAATTGTAACACTGTTTATTTTAAAGACACTCTATCTCTTTCACTCTTTTCTCTCTCTTTTCTACCTCTTTACATCATTTGCAAGGAAATTACATCAATTCAACATGTCCTTAAAAATTATTCAATTCAGGATAAAAAAAAATCCTACTTTGCCTGTGATGTTGGTATTCAACGAGTTTCAATCCGGCTTATTTTTATTTTTTTTCGGAACATTTTATACTTGAGCATTTTTATTCATATTATTATTATTCCTACTGATTTCCCTACAAATAACTATATATGTGTCTCTTCAATGTAATCATTTTCATTGTAAATCCATATGTTGTTGATTTAACATACTTGGGCTGACGCCGCCTAAAGGAAAAGGGAATATGTTGAATGGATAATAGTTTTTGCTTCATGTTCTATCTGACTTACTTGCAGAGAATAAATTGTACCGATTTCCCTGTAGTTTCCGGATATTAGTTTTTTTGCTGCTCAATTCCATACCAACTCTTCTTTTGTATCAAATTGAATTTAGCTCGAAAAGTACAAATATCTTGCGGAAATAGCACCATATTTATTTTTTTGCTAAAAAAACGTGAACATACATTGTGATTCTCCCGCAACATTTCTTTTTTTACTCCCGCGCATTTACGTTTAAAAGCTGACCTGAGAGGAGAAAGAGAGGGGGAGTACAAAAAAAGCATGAAAAAAAAACCTTCAAGCTTGGCGGCAATTGATTTTTAAGCAAATTGTTCACAAAGTATGAAAAAAACAACTGCGCAACGTGCACAATATGAATTGAAATGTTTTTTCAAGCCTGCAGCAGCAACAGCAATTCAAATGTCAGCATTGCAAACAATGCTTATAAAAAAAAGTATACAAAAAAAAGTTGCACAACTCTTTCCTCATTCTCTCTCTAAAATAGTAAAACAAAAGGAAGCAACAATGAACTTTTGAGTAGTAGTTGGCGGAGCTGTGGGCTAAAAAAATAGATAAAAAACATGGCAGACAGTGTGTTGTATATTATGTAGTTGTTCTACAATATTTTTTTTCTCGTATTAAAAAAAATTCAGACAGTCAACTAGTTTTTCATTTTGCAGCATTTTCCCTCCTCTTTACTTTGCCAATTTCCTTTCGCATACACACAAGGAAAAAAGGGTTGTTCTTCCAAACACTACTGCTACTAAAAAACAAAGCATTTCAACATCAAAAAGTATGTGGAGACGGAGAAAATGGAGAAAACTTGTCAGAGAAACTGTACAACTTTTTCAGACTTTCTCATTGTCTCCTCTCCAAAAAAAACATAAAAAGCGGCGATGCTACTGTATACATATATACGCTTGTCTTGTGACTTTGCCTAGAACATAAACAACTACATATTATGTATATCTCTCTCTGTTTGTGTGTGTGTGTGTGTGTGTGCTTGTTGATTAAGTTAATTAACTTTTGTTTTTCAGCTCAAAAACGAAAACGTAAAAAGTATCAAAAACATACAAGACGACGAAAAAGAAAGTCACCGCATTGTCTCTCAGTTTCTTGCTGTTTTTTTTAATTCACTACTCGTATTTATTTCTTGCCTCTTGTTTTTGTTGAGAGTGAAAAAGAGAGAGTTTTTAATTTTTGTATAAATAATACATCATCCCATGAAAAAACAATACGACTTCTAAAAAACATAATTTTTGTATTTGCCTAACAAACATCCTATATGTGTGTGTGTGTATTCAACTCATTGGATTGGTGAAAGAAAAGACGATCATAAAAACATCATCTATGAGATTCGTAGCTGCTGTTGTTGACGGTGGTGCTGCTGCCTGTGAAGATGATGAATTCATACTAGATCACAGAAAACTGTGCAACACAAGGAAAGGAGAGAAGAAAAAAATCTACAAATTTGAGTAATTCATCATCCCCATCTCCTCCAACATCATCACTGCATGATACCATGCTAAAATAAATAAAAACTTGGCACTTTCAGAAGAATATTAGCGAAACAAAGTGCAGCAGAAGAGCTGTATACACAGATACACAGATACACACAACTTCTGTTTATCCCATGCATTCTCATCTTACTACAGACATTTACATTGGGGAAAAAAATGTTAAATTATGTCATGTTGTTCTTGTTGTTGTTGTTTACCTCCTGCTCGACATCATGCAGTGGATTATAATAAATGTAGTAGTGGTTGTTTGTAGTTCTTTTTCCATACTCTGTCATTATTACACTCCTTTCACTTGACTATACGTTATGTGCCCTAATACATTTATTTACTTTTGTTCGTCTCTTCACAAAATGTGACAAGGAACATGGAACGACAGAGAGAGAAAACTTTTTCATTTTGAACTTTTTTTTTCAGTTTCTATTTTCCCATACATATTTAGTAGTAGCAAAAAAAAAGTATACTTTTTTTCCATTTTGCATTTTAAGTGCACCATTCGGACGGATGGACGGATGCCTTTTTTTCCAAAAGACATTTCCGAGAGGCGAGTGAGTGAAAGGCTTTACTACCTTTTTTGTCTTTGCTGCCTTTTTGCTGTTGATTATTTGTTATTTTTTCTGCTCAAGAGTATAATTTTTTTTTTGTTTTATAACAAAATAAATAACCCTATTCGTGTGCATCCTATAAATGTATTACATAAAGTCATTATTACTATCATCAGTAACCCTTTTCTTCTTTCAGCACAATCTTTTTTTTTTGGTTTGACTTGGCTCAGGTGTGAAGTACAAGCTGCCAAGAGAAAGACGGATGAAGAAGATTAGAGTTTACTAAAAAGTTATATATTACTCGCCAGCCGCACTCTTTCGCCTTGTTGTACAAAATAATGAATAAGATGGTTAGTTAAGTTTATATAGTTTCATATATTAACTTTTTCATCATCATTATCATCATCATCATCATCCCATAGTAAAGTAATAAATGTTGCATATATTTCAACAACCAGCAAAAATAATATTATAACACGCCTAACTTTTCCACTTTTTAAATTGCAAAAAATAAAATAAAAATAACTCGGCTTCTATTTTATTTTAGTTTTCTATGTTGTTGAAAAGAGCAAAACACACTACTTGCTTACTTTGCTTCTCGTTATTATCATGAACAAAAAAACAGCTAAGATATAGTTGGTTGGTTGAGATGAATATTTTATGGTGAACGATGATACCAGGGATTAATCTCGTTAACCCAGTAATATTTTTTATGAATTTGAACAAGACGCTATACTACTCCTCCGCCAAAGAGAGATAACGCAGTAGTAAAACGTATAGTAGCTTAAACTTTTCACTAACATAATATTAGTTTGCATGAAGGGGCAGGCAAGATGGTGAAAAACTCTTTGTATTCATTACACGCATATTTTTTTTTTTTTTCTTCATTTCTTTATAAAAAGGTTACAGATAACTCATTCATTTTTTTTATCGCACATAAAAATGATGTCATTATGTGAAACTCTTATCATCATACTACCACTTTTTTAATGTTTTTATCTGCAAAAAAATGTATACTGGGACTATATATATCGTATAATATTCATATTTTTTTAAAGCTTTTACTTCTTTTTTTTTGAAAATAGAAAATTGCATATAAATCACAGGCGGCATGTTATGGTGTGTGTCCCAAGTAAACAATAATGAACATGATGCAGAAGTCATAAAAATGGGTTGACCTGCTGCTGCATAAAAAATATTTAGTGTTTGTTGTATGTATTTGCACCACTTGGAGTAGTAATCTTTAGCTTTTGTAAGTACTCAGCACAGAGCAAGTTTAAGTTTTGTTTGTAGTTTTTTTTTCTTCGTCTTCTTTCTGAAAATTGGAGAGTAATGGCTAAATCCAGAAAAAGTAACATTAATTTGTTGGCAAATGAAATGAAATAGGTACATATAGCATAGGTATGTACATATGTACATTTTATTTTACTGTTTTGTGCTTTATTTTGCAATAATGTACAATAATAATAAAAACTACACGCTTGGGTTGATTCGCTTTTTGTCGTTGTTGTACACAAAAATTTATACGCAACGCGTTTAATTTTTTTGGTAAGCTTTTCAGAGATTGTAAGCAGAGATAAAGTATATAAAAAAAGTGTTTTTTGAACTTACCCGAATTGGGGATTTGGAAGGCGTTACAACAACTACAGGACCGCCACCACCACCCAGTTGAGATTCACAAGATCCAGATGGCTGCAAAAAAAACAAATAAATAAAAGTTATAGTTAGCCAGATTTCCTGCTACTGAAAACTTCAAAAAACTCTCTTTCTGTTCATTGTACACATAAACATACATACAACATATCATATTGCCTCTAGCTTCCCCGTAATACGATAATATGCCTAAATGCTTCCGGTATGCAAATTTCAGTATCCTGTATGCTTAAAATAACCCATATCACAAATTGCATT
>JAHZNC010002276.1:0-38201 GCA_027744095.1 Zhuqinia jingwanae | reverse complement strand
AGGGCTTTTTTAAGCAGCGTTTCATAAAGTAAAGCACTTAAGTATGCACCGCTGGAGAGCCTTTTTAGTCATCAACTCACATGTCGTGTCATGCAATAACATAGATACGCATGTCCACATACTCTACCTCCACTTGTCCTCGTGTAAAAAAATATACTCCCAACTCATCGTCATCGTCAAAATATCATGTTTTTTACTTTTTAGTCATCCTTTTTTTTGTCTCATGATACGTCGGATTTCTAATTTGATTGCAACAACAGTCCACAAAAAAAACAAGCGTATGTAACGACAAATGAGAAGTTCCAAACGTTCCTTTGTTATTAGTCAGCAGCAGAGACTGGATGATAGAGTAGAGCACAATTTTTAAATACTTTGTTTCTACGTGTAGGGATAAGATTGATAGTGGTATATCAGCAGCAGCTGGAGTTTAACTTGAATCTTGTGACGCTGCTGAGAAATAAAAAAAAGAGGATGACGACGATGACGAGTTCGTCTTTTGCCTGCATCTTATTTCTCTGAAAGAGTTGTAGAGTTACACAGGATAAGGGAGAAAAATAAAGAATAGCATCTGTTTCTTTTTCTATATGATTTTTTGTTCTCTCTCTCTCTCTCTTGTGGAATACCTATATAGGTATACACAAGTGGACAAGAAGAAACAGTGGCCGTGTTCGTGTAAAGTTGGGCAGTAGTAGTCGTGTACTAGTAGCAAGCGTGTACAATACAGTATTGCATGAGATGAATGTGTGCTAGTCAAGTCAAAGTCATCATTTTTATAATCATCATCATAAGTCATAATTACCATATTGTTTTAAAAGAAGTATAATTTAATAGCTACTGCTGCATATAGCCGTTTGTGTGTGGCAAGGCGTTAAAAGAGAGACCAGCAGACATACAGAAAAGAAGTAGCTATATTATAAGTGAAGTAAGACAAACAAGTGATCTTTCGTGATAAAGGTGGCTCGCGTTTTGTTTTGATGTGGAGAAGAAAATAAATTCTAAGTAGTGCCGGCAACATTTCATTTTTTTTCCTCTTGGGTTTCTTCTTTTTAATTCTGTTGGCTTGCTTTTGGACTTTGTTTGCGGTGTGGTGGATATTTGGGATTGTGGATTCCTTTTCTGAAATAACAGCACCACCACTACCACTACTGAAAACCCACTTGATATTGACCGGTTACTGGTGTTCTTTCGTAAGTTGAAGTTGACTTCTCTTGACTTGTTGTTATTTTTTTTTTGTCTTTTGACAATGTAATTATAGCGTATGTGGAGGATTTATATTAGTTTTTTCTGCAATGCAATTTATTTTTGTGTGAAGTATCAAGTACACGGGTGCCATGATTATTATTAATAATAATAATGGTGCCAGCCTTTAATTGATGATATTATTGCTGTTCATGAACATACACACACATATTACTCTTGGAAAATGGGAAATTATTAATGAGAAGTGGTTTTGTTGTAAAATAAATTGTGTCATGCTGATTTTGCCGACTACTGCTCTGCGTCGCTGTTGCTGATTTTAACGTGCTTAGGTATTAGTTGCCTACTGACTCAGTTTCTCCCTTTGAGATCTCTTAATAATCGCATCAATCTATGTTAATTTTTATGCAACTCAACAACAACGACGCTAGACGCTGCAGCAAAAATTGTTTTTTTGTTGTATTATTATTTATTTTGTTTTTGTAAAAAATTTACTTTATTATTTCTCACATGAACAGTAAGAAAGTGTAAAATGCCACTCTTGCCACTACTCTTTGTCTTGCCATTTTCTGTTACAGTTTGAAAAGTTGTAGCAAATTTTGCAAACTTGCGCAATCGTGACTGTTTCATGGAATGCACTCACGATTTGCTTGTCACACTTGAAAAATGTTTATTACGGCACAACATGGAATTATAGAGAAGAAGGCCATCATGGAAAAAGAAGTTGTAGGCATGTATGAGATGATTCATTGGACAATAGTATTTATTACATAAAACGAACTGTCTCTCTGTTTTTATTATATAAATATTATTGGAATGAGTTTTTATTATGATCTCAGATCGGGTCTGTAGTCTGCTTTTTGGCATTTATGCAAATTACTTTCCGTTTAATAATAATCGAGAGATAAAATTCGGGAGATTATTCCATGCGTCAACTACTCGTTCCCTGGAACTACCACCATCATATTCAAGGGCGTCTTTGTGTACGTACATACTAGAATATGCATGTCTGTGAGAAAGATCAAAAAAATTGTGAAATTTGATTTGTTTTGTCTTTGAACTTCAATCTTATCATCCTGTTCTTGCTTCATAAATACATATTGCTCGTCAAGTTATTCACTTTAAAAGTAATAAAATGAAAATTAATGCATCTTTTCACTACTACTCATTTTTGACTTGACATCATCGCATCGTCAATAATTATTGCTTATCATACCACAGTAATAAAAATTAAACGTGCGTGTATGTGTGTAATGGTTTTTTTGATTTTCATATGTTTTTTTTTGATTTGGTAAGCATAATAAAAT
This sequence comes from Zhuqinia jingwanae, assembly GCA_027744095.1. Classification (NCBI taxonomy): domain Eukaryota; kingdom Metazoa; phylum Arthropoda; class Collembola; order Entomobryomorpha; family Paronellidae; genus Zhuqinia; species Zhuqinia jingwanae. The sequence continues at coordinate 35,697 of JAHZNC010002276.1, read as the reverse complement.
AAAATATATTGGCCGATTCCTTTAGGAAAAGATTCCATTCCAGATTTATCTCTCTTCCTGAGACAAACAACAATTTCTCTCCGCGCTCTCTCTCTCTCCCCTTTCCTTTCTCACAGTCATTAAGTACATATTTTTCGTGGTAATTGTGCATTGCAAAACGCACGTAGTCCGGAATTCTTAGACGGCATAAGTAGTGCTCTCAGTTTCTCACAGCGGCCAAGTCCATTGCAGATTGAGGATGGACGCCAATTTTATTGCAGTTTTGTCTGTGGTGCATTTCAACGCGATTACGCATCATTAGGTTTTGTACCCAAAAAACTCATAACAATAAAAAAAAACTAGCATATAGTGTTACTATCAGTGTAGTGTAGCAGTGGTCTAGAAGAGTTCCATATGCACATTTTTTTGCAACTTGCAAAAACGTGCTCTTTCTTGCATTTGAATTGGCTTTGTGTTGCTGTAATTTTCCACACACACGTACGTACGCAAGAAGAGAAACATCATCTTCCGCTGTTGCTGCAATCATTCATATAGGCTCTCGTCATCATACACTGGATGAGAGCTGAGCTGATAAAGATGTTTCACGAAGACGAAAGAAAAGTGAGTCATTAAATTCCTTTTATAATTTTATTTTCATACTACAACACATCTCAATACATTTTGCTCTTTCCCTTTTTTATGTTATTTGCTGATGGTTAATAATAAGCTGTGGTGGTGATGGTGGAGTAGGAGGAGGAGGTGGAGTTGTTGCTGTGTATTTTGTGAGATCGCTCGTGAGCTCATTATATCTAGTAACTAAAGAGCAGAGAGAGAGAGAGAGCTCTTCTTCATTCTTCACATGTCGTGTTATTTTGTTTGTTGTCCTGTCCATAAAGTCATATTATCCAAATTTAGCTAAATATTCCATTCTTCTTCTTTCAATATATATTTTTTTTAATGATGACGTTTAGATCGACCACGAGGATGATTATGATCATCATAATCGCCAGAAGCTTTAGCTTGAGTATTTTTTTATATGACTGAATGATGAGAAGAGGATATGGATAAATGCGGTTTTTTTCATTATGATTTCATGTTGAGGATGATCATTATTATTATTACTATTTGTTGATGATGGGATTATTTAGGTCACTCATTCTGTGGGCGTCTCTCTATATTTATATAATTTATAAAATATTGAAAAGTAGTAATTTATGTGTGTATATTGTGTGTTTAAGTGTGCGAGCGGGTGTACCCTCCTGTATGCCATGTGTCGCTGAACACTCTGAAAAAGCCTGTAAAAATGCACATAAAACGCACATCATCATCGTCACAATAATGTTTTTATCATTCTTTGTGATCACGATGATGATCGCGATCCTATTTGGTTCAATCTTTTTCACAGTGAGATTACCCCATAATCCCATTATAATAAATGTATCGATAGTTTGTAAAATTTGCTTTGATAAAAAAAAAGAGAAAAGTAGCCGATTTTACGTAAAACGCTTAGAAAATTGGAAAAATTATCTGTTTGATGATTTGTGATTGTAAAGATGATCATGGGAAATATTTTTAAATGATTTGTAATGTGGGACAGCAATAAATTGAATGAATACATAGTAGCTAATGTACAATTTTTTTAATGACAACGGCATCGATTGAAATCTGTTGACCTCCGATGTCAGTACTAAACTGCAACCTTTCTGAATTTGTTTGCCGGCTTTTTTTTTTGCTTGTGGTCGTGTTGTTCTTCTATTACCTAACTTGATATTCTTCTTTATTATAAATATGAATGGATCAGTTAAAAAAGTATAAAAAAGCCACATATGAAAAAAATATGGTTTTTTCTCTTTTGTGTTGTTCATAATAATATCTTGTTGTAAATATGTAGCTGTTCAGTTCATGAGGTACGTTACATGGCGTGTCGCGTCATCAGCATACCTCTTCAAAGAAAAAAAAATGCTGGTTTCCGTTGGAAAAAAAGAGAGGAAAGATTAGACACGTTTCGAATTAAGTTGTAAATATACTACTTGGTAGTGTAACAGCGGCAGTTGGCAAATTGGCAAAAATTGATCCTTGTTATCTTATTTCTTTGTTAACATGCATATCATATCATAATAATAATTGGCGTTTTGTTCTGAATGTTCTTTGCTCATCATCGTCATCACCATCACTCATCAAAAAGACTAGTTATATTTGTATATAAAAATACGAAGAATTCCCTCCTCGTCTGACACTGTGGCTTTGCTTGTGGTCAGTCCCAGTTCCCTTTTTTTGCTTTGCCTTGATTCTTCTGAGAACCTTATATTATCAGCTAGTTCCCTAGAAAAAAAAGAAATAATTAACAAACTAGTTGGGATATATGGATGAATTAAGTAGATAGGGGGGACTTGTGTAAAATAAAAAATATATATGTATAATTGTAATTTTTTTTTGTATTTTTGGTTTAATTCAACTTGATGAGAAAATAAAATAAAGGACATTTAGGTTCAATCATCATGAAAATGATCATGAGACACAGACAGAGAGAAGGGAAATGATTTTATCTTGTGGGGTATCCACATGTTGTGGTTTCATTTGGATAGAAATTGATACATCACCTCATACATGAAAGTGTGTGTGTTGTATGTGAAATGATTGATCGGTGATTGGCATGCTAGAATACTGCTATAGTAGCTGTGAGCTTGTATGTAGTAGAGGAGGGGGACAGGAGGAACATGGCGGCTAATAACAAGAAGGATGAATAGATAGGTTGAATGGGTACAAAAAAAGGCTTATTTGGAACCTGAGGTAATAATAATAATATCATGCACAGCAAACGCGTTCAACTGAAAGCAGAAACGTACCTATTATTATTTTTACTTAAGCTATGCAACTAAAGTTGCATATTGCAATAAGTCTCAATGCGATTTTCATTGGGAAACCTCAGAGCAAGCAGTGCAGCAGTAATGTAACCAGTAATTTTGGTCTTTTACTGACTGTGGGAGAATCACTTGTTAAATGAGCTTAAATTAGTAAAAAAGGGGTTTTCTTATAAAAGCCAACTCATCATCATAACTCCATGTATAGTAGTTAGAGGCGAGATTCTTATAAACATCAACCAACTGAGCAAGTAAAATTGCAATTAAGGATATATAGTCTTTATATGCATCATAATAATAATCATCACCGTAATAATAATCATAATATCATCCTTAACATGCATAAAAATAATGCAAGGCGTATTATATTTAATGCTCATTGCCATTAGTGAAGCATATATTTTTTTGAAGAGAGGTAGTGAACGAAAGACCGTTTTTAGTCTCACAAAAAAAGCGCAGTTCAAAGAAGGGAAAAATTTTACTAAAATGTTTTTCACATTCACACATTTTAAAACATTAAAAACATAAGTTTAGTGGTAATAATAATAACAATAATGTCCATCTAAATTTATTGCTGTACTTCTCCTCTGCTACTCCACATACGTGAACGACTTGCATTCGCACACATCAGCATTAGCATTGGATCTTCTTTTTCTTGGCATATCACAAAGTTTTTGGTTGGGTTGTGTTCTGTGTGTGATGATATAGTCTTGTTGATATGATGTGGATGATGGAATGGAAAAATGTTGAAAAACGGTCTCAATCACCATCATCATAATCCCATCAGTCTTTATGCATTTCTTGCATGTTTGTTTGTGTGTTGTGTGTGTAAAGAGATGCACTATATTTTATACTAGAGTACCTACATAATATGCCAGTTAATTGAAATTCATTTCATTGGAATTGGAAAGTGGAACGTTGAACCAACCAAACCAATACAAAAAAAAGGTGTTTTTCTGTCTACCCTGTCTCTATTTTGTCATGATGACTGGTGGTATGTTCATGTAGTTGATGGCAATGGCTTGTTATTTTATATTTTACTGAGTTGCTTTTATGTGTGTATATTGGTTCAATTGGCGTCTTTGTATGAATTGTGACTGAACAATGCCAAATGAAAATTGCTTCACTTTGTGTGTGGCATCCAAACATTTTCATTGTAAATACAACGACAATTTCATTGTAAACTACAGTAAATATTATTATAATTATTATTAATATTTTAATATTCATAATATACAATATTTTTTTACATGATTAAAATCGTTCATGTAATATTCACAAACTCATATATTTCATGTATTTTTATGTGTTTCGTACACGGTGGCGGCGTGTGGGGGAGATTCCCGAGAAGAGAACATTTTTTTTTCAAAATTGTTCTAAACTAATGGCTGAAAAGGAGGATGTGAATCGTTCAATAACGCAATTGAGCGGAAATGGAGCATACACGGTGCATGCAATGCATGAGAAAAAAAAATAAGCCGGCATTCATACTTTATACTATACATATACATATGCATCAACAACAACTCTATATTGTACATTCATTGCTCTTCAATGATCATCGCATCAGAGAGATGATGATGATGATGTTTGTTGTTGATGTCGATATAATAGTTTGGTAGACATGATCATCATCATCCCCATCGTGCACAACATAATAATAATATATATATATAACAGCTAAGCAAAGAAATATATGAGAGAAAAGAAGGAGTAAACTCACAACAGAGAGACAGACAAGTTGTGTGTTGCTGCGTTGAGATACATAATAATATGTAGTAGAACTGTATGGGAACAAGTTTGCCGGTATATACATTACTCCTGTTATATGCGCTTAAATTATACTCATTATTACGGTTATATGCAGTATATAAAAAACAACGTGTTTGTTAATCATTTTATTTTATACGTGAGAGCGTTGCGTTATAATAAATGCAGTAGTAGTAGTAGTAATAGTAGTAGAGTATAACTTTGAGGCAGCAGAAGTAGTAGTACTAGTATACCAGCCTTCATTACAAGAATAAAACAGTCCATTTTACACTTTTTCATTGATAATGCCTTGCATTCATTACTATGTACTTATTGTGTGTGTACACATCTTTTTTTTACTAAATACATGACATGTGTATAACATATATATTTTGAATTTGCATGTTTTCGTTGGCATTTTGGATGATGATGATGATAGATGATGGTATTGGGAAAGAATAATAACTATAAAATGTGTGTCTGTTGCGAGTGCGTATAATAATAATAAGTGTAGTATATGTGCTCATGTAATATAATGTTATGCAAAGAGCACGCGATATGGTACCATATACCATGAGATGATACACACACACACACAAACACCACCACCGGCATCAACCATGTAGGTCGAAGGTTGAATGGATATTTTAGTTGGGTCTTGTCTACTGAATTATGGACCAACACTAGTTTCAAAGAAGTAGAGAGAGAGAGAGAGAGAGAGAAGAAAAAAAGGCTTCGTTATTGAATAATTTCGTCATGACATGACATGAGGTGATCTTGCCTTCTTCTTAAATTTTCTTATATCGCCACAAAAGCATTTACGTAAGTATGTATGTACTCATTAATATTAAGGGATTAGTTCTTATTATGATGAATTTGTGGAGACTGTAGGGATAAAAAAAATTTAGTTACTTATTACCACCAGTTATTAGGCAAGCTGTTACTTGTTGGTATGGGTGGATGGATAGACGGTATCATGATATTAGGCCAGGTGTTTACTGGGCACACACAGAGAAGAAAAGGGATATATATTTTTTTTTTCTTAAAGAAGTGGATGCATTGGGGATAGCGTCTCTGGAGAAAAGGAAGGTTTTTAAAAACTGTTATTTAATAAGTGGGACGATGAATATAAGATATAGTGATAGTGGATGGATTGCATGATCATCATCATCATAGCGTCCCGAATAATCTCGTGACGCACCCGGCCTTTTTTAGCTTCAGCTATGTATTTTTTGTATGGGTTATTAACGTGGCGTTCAATCATAAAAAAAGGTCTCTTTTTTCTTATAAGAAAGCTACTGATGCTTTGCTCATTATCATTTTTGAGCTTGGTCAGGTTTAGACAGGTATTGCGTGGATTGGTAAGGGACTTTTGAGGTACCCTGGGGCTCCCTGGCATCATCCAAAAACCAACATCTGGATTCTGATGGATGCCGGTAGTAGTGGTGGTTCGCCGGTGGCTTGGCTTGGCGTTGTTGGTAGCTTCTTTTGCTGATAGCTTTTGGGTTGTTGTTGGTTGAACAACAAGGAAATAATATCATAAAAAATTGAATAATGCGTTATATTGCTTCTTCCTTTTTGATGCGTTGTTATGTTGTTGGTTGATGATTGCTATTGAGAAAAAAAAGGTTTTTGTTCTCAAGTGAAAAAAGGATTTTTATATTGGGGCTCCTCCGAGAGTTTTTCAGCAGCCAGGCTTTTGTGTTGTGTTGCAATCGCAATGGCCCTTTATTGAGAATTTTCTGGACCCTTTGGAGATTTCAAATGGATGGAATATTATTATGTGTGAATTGAATTGAATGGGAACAAAAGAAAGAGACTTGGTATTTTTTCAGTTTCCTTTTAAAGTAGAGCAAAGCTTCCTTGAGAAAGACTTTTGCGCTATGATGCCGTGATTACTGAAGGGTCCTCCTCTCTTTGAAATTAGATGAAACTTTATTTTTTTTGTTCTGTATTTACCTATTGCCCTTTCTCTCAGCAAAGCTGCATCTCATCTAGTATGCATTCATCCATTCTTTTTTTTTGGGAGATGTTGAGCAAGAAGAAGAAGAAAAGGCTGATATGTGGCTGCGATGATGATTAAGATTACATTTTGCTCTGGTTAAAAAAGATTACGTATTGCGTTACGTATCAGTGAGCAAAATGTGTAAAATGATAAGGTGAACAGCTTCGCTTTTTTTCCCTTTGGTTTGCTGGTCTCTGGCGCAACTTGTGCTTGTGATAATGTGATATGGATTTGATAAGAAACAAAAAAATAATAAGTTAAGAAAAAAGGGTCTTGTAAGTAATGCAATACAGATGCAACTGGTGAAGAAGGGTAGCAGGGTAACTAGAGAAGGAGAGTTCACTTGTGTGCGTTGTTGTATGTACTTTGTACTTGGTGATCTCCCGAGGTTGATAAAAGTGAATTAGTGGATGATGACGATGGTGTGGCAGACATTTTTGGGGTAGCTTTTGGTTGTATTTGCATTTTACACAAAGTTGTTGCGTTTCTCTTCCAATGAAAAATCTTTTGATATTCTATTCCCAAGTCAGCAGCAAAGGGTCCAATTCTTTAACCAAACCAGAGGAGAAAAAAAAACATTTAGTTTTTCACACCACACACCAGTTCTCCGCTCACACATCCCCCCTATCCATCAAGTATCGTTTTCTTGATGTTTGTATCATGGGTATGTGTACTTTGTACCTTCTTCCTCGTCTTGTTCGGTTTAATTTACGATTACCTAGTGCCATGATTCTTTACTTGGGATGACTTATATTGACTAGTTAAAGAACAAGCAAGATCAGCAGGAGGTTTTCAATGAACTGGTTTACTCGCTCTCTTCTTTTATTTTGTTTGTTTGAAATTGTGAAAAGTTTTTTTCTATTTCTTTTTTACGCTCTTTTTCAAGTGAAATGTGGAAAAATACGGTATAAAATAAAATAAAAGTAGTACTTAGGTACATACCTACATGACAGTATGGACAAGCATAAAATAAAAATGAATGAGTCGTAACAAGTCGTTTTTCTGTGGAAAAAAAAATTTTTTGTTGAAGATTTTTAAGAGCATGAGTAAGTAATCTTAGGGACGCTTGGTGGTGGTGATGATGGTGAGGTAGGGATATGCTCAAGAACGATGATTGAACTATGCATACGTTAAAGTAAGTCTGTAGGAAAAAGAATGACATATTCCCATTGAAATTCCAATAGAATAGAAGAGACCTCTAAGAGCTCTTGTTTGTGGAAGTGAAATATGAAGAAGATGATGACGGTGAGAGAGCACTAGGTATTTAAATTTTCATTCGAGAAGTATTTTTTTGTGTGTGGGTAGTAAAGTAGCAGTAGTAGGTAGAGCTCATAGGTTGAATGAGTCAAGCAACTGAAAGAATAAGAAGAAGAAGAAAAAAATCAAAGTCCATATTTGGTTTATTAGACCATTTCATATGGAGCATTGTACCCTAACGATTATTTCTTTGATTTGGATTTGATAAAGCATTATAAAATGCTGTGAAGATTTTGAAGAAGAAATGGTAGTGATTTGATACTTTTCTAGTATGAGAGATGAGAAGAAGTGTAAAAGGAAGAGCCGTTTGGGTTGTAGAAATATATGCTGGGATTTTAAATGTAAAAGTTGTTAAGTCTTGTCGATCATGAATCATGATGATGATTATGAGAAAAGATAGCAAAAGGGCATTGCATAGTAGTATAGTGGTAAGTTACCACTGGTAACTGGTAACATGGTTGATAGATCAGAAGAAGATGGTCGGCAATATTGGTGTGTGTGTGTGTTTTCATAATAATATGTGAATTTTATTATGTTGCTTGAAGAGGAATGAATGGGAGGATGACGCTTGACTGCACTTATTGTATTGTTTGATGCTGTTGAATACTGAAGCTGAAGACTAGATAATAGGAGAGCATAAAAGAAAGAAGGAGAATAATAATAATATGTAGATGCACTCAACATTTATAGGTGGTTGTAAAGGCGAAGGTCTCATGCTGACATGACACGAGTTCACCAAAAAAAAAGTTACATAAAACCAATGATAATGATGATCCCTTGCTTGTGGTGTATCCCAGCATCCCTTGAAGGGAGATAAAAGCTAGGAGCTCATTTTCATTATGCAGTATTAAGTAAAGTGTGTAGTGAACTGGCAAAGCATGAATGTAAGGCTTCAAGCAAAAAGCCGGTATTTTACTATTTTTCAACATAAATTGTTAAATACCCAATGCCCCTTTGGCTATGACTTTAAATAAATTTGGATTTTGTTTGGTTGATTGCTCGTCGTTGGCTGTGATTTGGTGGTGCTTAACCTACCTTTTTTCTTAATATGCATACATAAACTGGTGAACGCATTATAATATTATTACTATGTTAATTTGTGAACTATTTTTGGAATTAGTTGGAAGTCCTTTTTCTTGAACCCTGAGTGCTGCTCACTTGCTGGGGGCATAAAAATAAGAATTTATACGACTTACACATTGTTTTCATAAATTTACATTTTACATACGCGTTTAAAGGCACTTGTTATACACACATTTTATGTAAACTTTACGCATAAAAATAAAATCATTATTTCGACATTCCTGGAAAATGGGCACCGAGCCTAGTTTAGTTAAAAGAGAGACAAAGGGTTTGTTTGACGGAGGTGGACAATAGGGAATTGAGAAAGTTTTTTCAACCTACAGCATTATGTTTTTTCTTGACTTGAATGAAGTTAGTGACATCAAGACAGGACACGGCCCATTTCATTCCTCTCTTACGCTCTTATGCTGACGAACGGAAACAATAAAAATGTTGACTTTGTTTTGTGAAATTCAATGAATGGGGTTTATGCGCTTTTGAATTCAAAGAAAAAAATAAGGTTGCTGAAAAGTTGATTGTGCTACCATAAAGCTTTTAAGCAATGTCGAAATTCCTTCAAGCAAATAATTTAACTAATGAACCTTTTGTTTTTCATTCTTATTGTAGATGTCTACTTCAATGGGAACAGGAAATCGGCGAAAACAAAAACATTCAAGTATGTGGATGAACGTGGAAGACTACATGCCCATCCCGGTATCTCAGTCCTCCGCGTCCAGTTCTTCTTCATCAGCCTCTTCAGATATGACTTTGCCCACACCGCCACGATCACCCAGTGCAGAGATCGGGTTTGATGACACCATGAATGGGTATGACGATGAAGAGGAATATTCTACCAGCCAAGGAATTCCAGAACCACTTCTGGATGACCTGTTAGAGCTATGGTGTGAAGAGGCAGATTTTCCAAGCACAGGAGATGGCTCCGAAGAAATCTCTATATCTAATGCGCTGACAGAACTTGGGTTCGACTCCCTAGTGTCAAATGGTAAGTATTTAATGCAATAATAGAGCATTGCATTTTGACACATGGCAAAAATACGGAGAAAAAAATAGCCAAAAAAATAAATGTTCTGGAGCATTATTTTAATTTCTTTGTCTGGTCTCGTGCAGATGGTCAAAATGATACCATGTCAGAAACGGAGCATGCAGAGAGTATGATTGACCACTTGTTGGCCAACTGCAAGGCCAGCTATTTGTCTCCTCCTCCAACAAACCCATCATCTCCAAAAATGCAGGCAGATTCAGAATTTGACGAAACATTTATATTGAGCTCAGTAAAATCAGAAGTGTTCGACAGCAGTAGCAGCGTCAGTGAGGAAATTGAAGAGGAAGTTATTACTGCAGATGAAATCGAGGTTGAGCAGAAATATGAAATCAAAATTGAGGAAGCAGATTGCGGAGAAGAGGAGGAAATGCTTTTACCTCAGGATGAGGTTCTTCAGAATCTGATTGATTGCAGTGACAACATGAATTTTGAAATTGACGAGCAGTTGTTGGACAATATGGATAAATTTGATGAGGAATTCAATCCCATGCAAGCAATGTCTGAAACTAGCAACTCAGCAGCCAAGTCGGTAGAAAAACTCATGGGAAGTTTGAAAGTAGAGCCTGTTGACAATGACGAGGAGGTTATTGGAGGTCAGATCCTTGACGAAGATGATAGCTATGACTTATTTGGAGAACCCAAACCCAAAAAGGGACGATATGACATAGACGAAGATTTTCTTACTGAGTTCAGCTCAGACATTAAGCAAGATTGCATGTGGAATGGATTTTTGGGAGGGGATATGAACGCGACTCCATCAGCTATGTTGGGAGGATCTAGTTGGAAACAAGAGTACACATTTGAAACCCTGTTTGAGGAGAATGAACAATTGGAGGTGAAAACGGAAGTTATCACAACAACAACAACAAGTGCTGCCCCCGCCGCCGAGACTCGTGTTGAAGCCCCGGTGGTTGAAGTAGAATTGAAAATTGTTGCTCAAAAGGAAACTAAGGATGATATCGCTGCAAGACTTGCTGCTGAGGAAGAGGAGAAAAAGAAGAAGAAACTGGAACACTTCAAAATCGCGTTTGATAATGATCACCGGTATGCACTCGCCTATGACGATAGATATCTGAAGGATGTTGCCAATAAAAGTAAAACGATGTCTACTTCCTCCACACAATCGAGGAAAGTGATTCAAGGTACGTCTAAGAGAAATATTGTATTCATTTTTTAGTGATGAAGAGGCTGTGCAAGGTGCAAACTGGTTTTTATTTCTTCAAAGAGATAAAGATAGGAAGGAAACGTGATATCATCTAATGTAATGTTCTTCTCTTGTATTTTAGGAATCATTGTAAAATCAAATCCACAAGCAGAAAAGGTGGCTGGCGGAGCAGCACCGAAGAAGACCAAGATCCTGGTTCCGCTGAAAGATTTGATGGAGACGTTGCAACAAAAATCGTTCCTTGTCAGTCCACTCGGACCAAACAAAAAGATCATCCGATTTACTGGCTCAGATTCTGTTAAAGGTACGCTGATAAGAAATGAATGAAATAATTACCTAGATAAGATCATTTACGTAATGAGCTTATCTTTATGAGATGGGATGTAATTAAAACAGTATAAATATGTACTTCATCACCTTGTTTTATTACACTCATTATAGGTGTTCTGAGCTCAGCCAACTTCCAGTCAGCAGCCATCATGGCCAGCCAACAAGGTAGCAGAACGATAACAACAGTCCCTACCAAGCCAAATCACAACGTAAGAAAAAGGCCGCACGCGTTGAAGTCTCCAAAGATAGAGATCACTCAAGCCCTTAGTCCTCTTGATCTGGACATGGAATCGAGTAGTAGTCCTCTCTTATCTTCCTCTATTGTTTCCTCCTCCACTGGTTCCTCCTCACCGTCTTCATCCTGCTCCACATCGTCCTCCACCACCTCAACGAAAAAGAAGACCAAGGCTCACAACAACATGGAAAGAATGCGAAGGATAGACTTGAGAAACAGTTTTGATAATCTCAAGAAACTTGTTCCTCCTCTCGCCAAGATCCCCAAGTGTAGCAAAGTAGAGATCCTCAGAAGGGCAGAAGAGTACATCAAGGGACTGAGGAATCAGGAGAAGCGCCTCATCAAAGAGGAAATGCAAGTCAGACAAAGAAATGCTCAACTGAGGAGCAGATTAGAAGCATTGAGTAGTAGTATGAATATGCCTAGTTCTATTAGTAGTATTAGCTGTAGTAATTAAAAACTTATACTATTCAATTATTATTATTATTATCCCATTACAATTTATATTAATTATTATATGTAACAGAGATATTCTATTATTGACAAGAATTATAGACTATATACAGGAATTTATAATACCTATATATTATGCTATTGTGTTAGGGGGAAAAATGGTAACTAAATGCTATCATGATGAAAACGATTCAATCAAATGGTAAAAAAAATTTATGAAAAGGTAGACTTAACTAGCTTTTAAGACAATGTATATATATATTATCGTGAGTTGAATGGAACAAATATATATACATTATATTGTACACATTATGACTCGTATGTATGTATTATGATCATGTATCCTATTAGCATGTCAAGCTTTGATGTAACATAATATAAAAAGAAAGATACTGGATAAAACTTTATTATATAGATTTTAGAATTTTTTTTTGTTCATTACCGTCTTGCTTTACACTAATTTGTAAATACTTTATACAATACAACATGTATATATTATATATCACATAGAATTTAAAAATAAAGAATACCTACTGTATTTGTATGAAAAAAGGAGAGAATTGAGATGGGTAATGTTTGTTATTTTTTTTAAATGGGTGAGCTTGATATTGTAACTGTACCACTGATATAAAACATAATGAACGATATTTCTCTTAATCTTTTTTCCATATTATTATTACTATCATTTTGTTTGTTATTTTTTTTTTTTTTGAAATACAAACCAAACTAGAGTTCTCTTTGTATCTTCACACATTTATATATAGAATTTATATATATATTAGTATATCATTAGTAGTAAAGTAAACCGTTGTATATTTCGAAACATGTATGATAAAAACTAGCAACATATTAAGAAGAACGATCCAATTTTTTTTTCAATTCGGAGAAAATTTTGGAAGAATGCTAAAAACACTATAACTGAAACGAAACCTGAAAATATTTGACTGTTGCCACAAAAAGCAAAACGGAAACAATTTATGCGTAAAAAACGGTGTTATTATTACTATATTATCATTACATTACGTTTGTTGTTGTTGTTGATTATTATGTTTAATTAGAAACATATAGTAAAAAAGCATGCACTTCCAACTTTATTTCCTAAATATATATGAAAATGTACATCTTTTTTTGGTATATTTAGTATATTTAGAAACTTATGCACTTTTATTACTAGTAACTATTATGTTTCTTTTGAAAACTGTAGTATGTTCGTCACATCACATTTATTAGAAGAAAATCACTCTTATTTAAAATTTAATATTTGATACTCTTGTTTGTACTGCTGCGGAATAATATAAAAAATAATGAAAATGACAAGGCTAACATGAAATGAAGACATGAAATATTATATGGAACGTAAAAATATAAACTTTTTATCTTCTACTCATTTTTGATTTTTTATCAGGTCAAAAATATGGAAACAAAAGAGTGATTTTGTGAAATGAATGTTTATATGAAGAAAAAAAACTATGTAACCAAGCTATATAGAAAAGAAGTAAAAAAATAGTAAATTGATAGTAGCAAAATACAACAATTTAAAAAACAAGATAAGTATGAAAGCAGACGAATTTGTTACTTATTAAAAAAAAATATTTAAAAAAAAGTATGATGAGTATGTAGTAGTCGCGCTCCTCCCGTTGAGAGTTTAACTAAAAAATATTATTATTATGCATTATGAAAAAAAGCAGAGCGAAAGAATTTTGTTTTTAAATTATAATAAGAAAATGGAAGAAAAAACTTGAAAAAATAAATAAAGAATGTAATCTTTAAAAATTAAAAAAAACATTGTTTTGTTGTGTTAATTTATTTGGCATGATCAAAGATTTTTTTTACCAATGTCTCTAAATTAGGCATATGCAAACTTTCACTGGCTTTTACAAGCTTTCTGGGAAAGTCTTTGTCTCTACCTTTCTAACAAATTCAAGCGGATATTGTATTTCGCAACGTTTCTTTTCATGATAATTTTTTTCTGCGTAATATACTTCATAATATGAAGTTCATATACCACACGCTCAATATTCTCAATCATCGAAAGAGTAGTAGTAATATTTGGATTATTGTAACATGATACCCAAAAACCAACTCATTATACACAACACAAGGGGCATCTTGGGACGTCTCAAGATCAGATGACTTTGGTGAGTGTGTATCCGGAGCCAATATTTGTAACTCGCTGCGATGACAGATAAAAGCCCCAACCAAAAAAAATTATTGTACATTTCTGCCATAAGGAAATACATAATATCTGTATACATACCTATTATATCAGCTCTACACTTACAAACAATTTTTTGAGGAGAGTTTTTAAACAGTGAAAGAAATATATACAAGGATAGGATATACAACAACTTATATATACTATAATATATTGTATGTATACATTTTTTACAGTAATATACAGTCAGCAACAAACACCCATCATCATCATCAACAACATTACCATTTATGCTCCACAAACCAAATCCACTGCTCTTCTATCCTGAAGAAGAAAAAAAGGTATCGTATTTTTATTTTATCACGGACACAAACACAAAAATATAATATTTCTCATTTCCACAAATATAATATACACTCGTTTTCTTTATGCATGACGAGATGACGACTGATGTTTTAAAGGTTAGAGTAGAAGAGAGATGCCTAAATGAAATATTTCCTTTTAACATCATGCATGCAAGTTGAGTTGATGATGTGTGATCTTCAGTAGTCAAGTCAGTCATCATATCATCTTCGTCATCAACATCATCAAAATAATATTTGGTGTGTAAATATTTCCTTTTAACATCATGCATGCAAGTTGAGTTGATGATGTGTGATCTTCAGTAGTCAAGTCAGTCATCATATCATCTTCGTCATCAACATCATCAAAATAATATTTGATGTGTGTTTGTGAGTGTATATCTTGAGTTCCGTATGTAATAATGTCATGATATTATGTGAGTGAGCACGGTTTCTTGTGTTAAGAGATGATGACTTGGTTAATAACAAAGTTGTGAACTACTGGCTCGGCTCTGGTGACGACGAGTCAATAAAAATATTGAATGTGAAGTAAATGGATGTTTTTCTTGGTTGGTTTAGGGTTTTATGGTTACTTTTATGATTACTACACTACCACGACCACGACACGGAGAGATATATATATATATACTTACGTGACGTGAAGACAGATTGATACAAAATTGCGTAAAGTATTCATAAAAAAAGTGAATGCGTACAAAGAAGGAATTATATTTAGTTTCTTGAAAAGTTGTCTGATTAGGTATTTGTTTGTGCATTGGTCTGCGTCTGCTCACTCCTGGTCATAATAATATTCAACAGTGGAGTACTAGACACAGGAAGAAGGGGGAAGAATAAGAAGAATAACTACACAAGCAGAGTGGACATAAGGATAATTTTGGTAAGTTAAAAAGAAGAAAGGATAATTAGTCAAAAGTATTTTTTACTGGAGAATGGACAAACCATTAAATCATTTTTCTACTTGAAGTTATGTGTATTTGTGATATAATTACCGATGATGATTGTATTGTAAATTGTGTGTAATAGGAGATAGTTTAGTATAAAAAAAATCTCTGTGTTCTGTGTTGTTGTTACTCACAACAAGGCATGGAGAAATATTTGCCAGCAGAGGTCCAGTCAGTCAGAACACTCAAGAGCACAGATATGACCAATAATAATTCCATAATAAATCATTGCAAAGCTGCAGAAAGAATTCAGAGATGATGAGTAGAGAGATTGATTCACTTGAGTTGAATGAATAGTGTGATATATGACTGGAGTAATTCAAGTGATTTTGTTTTTATTGAGAGTTGACAAGTCCTCGCCCCGAAGAACCAGAGCAAGAGGAGTAGTAGTGTTGAAAGTAATTTCTAGTGAATTATAGCAGGGAACTATTTTAATTTTCGGTAAATAAGTAACTTTACTGTATTTATAAGTAGGCAGTAATTTTTGAAAGTGTACAAATATTTAGGTATACATACGTAAGTAAGTCACGGTAAACGGGGAAAATTGCCGGGGCTTTAATAATAAATTTGGGAAACGGGATTCTCAATTCTTATCAAACTGAGTAACATAATAATAGTGAACATTAGTCAAGAGTCAAGAATAATAGTTAATAGGCCATGTGTTTTTGTGAAGTCATTGTGCCTTGTACATTGTAAAGTGACTATGTATGCAACATGTATTTTTATGACAGCAGAATGCGCTAATTAGATTATATTTCAACTGAATGAATGAATGAACAAGTAAGGTTTGATAGTGTGTGCATATTATTTGCCTGCTTTATCGTCTATGTTCAAGTTACATTAATAAACACTGCACCGATATAGGGACAGATAGTAGTCTACAGAAAGAGATCATACATCGTCAGAATAATAACTGCATAATAGTATTATCATGATTACATAAATTACTTAAACATCATGTATAAAATACGCAAACAGCTGATTGATGATTATTACTATTAGTCAGCATAATATACTACACGTCATTATGATATATGTCAAGTCTATTAGCTCATCTTATGATTTTGTATAATATTTGTGCGTTACAGGAGTGAGGAATACATGACCACTAAACTGGAAATGTGAACAACACCATTCTGCTGTGATCACATCACCTAATTATCGCCTTTTTTTGTGAATTCCTGGAAGCATTATATTAAAACTACAACTTCCTTTATGATAAGGATAACTCATCAGTTGTGTAAATTCATCCCACTTTGAGTTTGTGCTGTTTAGCCAAGTTTACAACAGTAGGATCTTTTTTGTCGAAGGATATTGAAAAATTGATCTACGTACGGCAGTATTCAAAACGGAAAAAGGGAGTTGAGGTCTGAGGTGTTTACTTTAGAATCTGTAAAAGACTGCATCGCGAGCTCCAAATAACTTTCATTGATGGGTTAACTAGGTGAGAGAAAACTTTGATGATATATCATGTAAATATCGATACTGCAGGTGATTATAATTGAGCCGTTGTTAATTTTTAATTGTTTTTATTCCAGGACCTAGTAAGAAACTATTTTATTGGATATCAACGAATTTGAGGCTGAAATCTGGATTCTATCTCTTAAGCAATTGTAAACTAAAACATTAGCAAAATGGCCAAGTCTTACGACTATCTCTTTAAGTTGTTGCTAATTGGTGACAGTGGCGTTGGGAAAACATGTGTCCTCTTCAGATTTAGCGAAGACGCTTTCAACTCTACATTTATATCCACAATTGGTACGTGTTGTTTAAAGTTTGAACGTTTTTCATTGTCACTAGTTATAGAGATAATTATTTAATCAAGTTTTAACACTAGGGAATAAGTACTTTAGCGCACCCTGAGTGTTCGTGTCTTAACGGTTTGCTTTTTATTTTTTGCAGGTATCGACTTTAAAATCAGGACAATAGAACTAGATGGAAAGAAAATTAAATTGCAAATATGGTATGTAGCATACATTTGATTGATGTGTAGGAGAGGGAGGGCATTTAAGCCTAATTTTAAATTATATTTCTTCTCATTTTATAGGGACACGGCGGGCCAGGAGCGCTTCAGAACAATTACGACTGCGTATTACAGAGGTGCAATGGGGATAATGCTGGTCTACGATATTACAAATGAGAAAAGCTTCGAAAACATTAAAAATTGGATTAGGAATATAGAAGAACACGCGGGTAAATTAATACAACTGCTATTAATTAAATTATTAAAACTGTTAATATTCATTAGTTGAGCATGTTGAATTTTAATGTACTAAGATTTAAAATGACACATTTCATTGTTCCTTTGCAGCACCTGATGTTCAGAAAATGATACTTGGCAATAAGTGTGACATGAATGACAAACGGGTCGTGAGTAAGGAACGAGGAGAACAGTTAGCTCTAGAGTATGGCATTAGATTCATGGAAACCTCCGCCAAGAACTCTCACAACGTGGAAGAAGCTTTCTACATCCTCAGTCGCGACATCAAAGCACACATAGACAAAAAACTAGAAGGTAAAGATAATCGAATGCTACCAAATCAAAATGCAGGGATGAACCTGGGCAAGAAGAGCGATAGGAAGTAATAAGCCTAGTTGGTTCAGTAGGTGTTCCATACTTTGAAAAAAAATTTATATTTATATAAATATGGTCCCGACTCTAACCTTTAAGTTAGAAATGCCTCATTTTTGATTGAATATTTTAATTTTGAGAAATAGCATAATGAATTAGTGTGTCCTCCTCCGTTTATATAAATACACAACGTAAGGAAAATAATTAACAGCACTTACAACTTATCGTTAAGAGAAGTTCATTTTATTATCAAATATACACATATATGAATAAGCGAAGCAACATTGCATTTGGGTACTTGTAGAAAGTCAAAATAATAATAATGACTCTGTACGGTCGGCGCAATGTCCAATTTTGATTATCAAGGATGCTTTTTTATTACGACCGTGTCCTACACAATTTTGTGAAATGACTGCTGCTGAATTTCTAGATTATTATTCTCAAAATTTAATACAATGCATTTAATTGTGCTATTGATTGTCAATAAATATTAGGAATAGTGTAGTATTTTCACCTGTGCATTGTGACAGGATTCTTCCGAAAGCCATTTTAGAAACAGAAGAATTATAAATTTTCACAAATCAAATTTGATACAATTGGAATTTCAGTGAAATTTTTTGATACGAAGAAAACAAATTTTTGTATTTAACAAATACTATTATACTGTACAATAGTGAGTGAGCTAAATCAAAACAAGATTAGGTCATTATTAAATAATCCTTGATGGCATATTTCTTTGTTTCTCTGCTTCAAATATAATAAAAATGTGTGCAAGAACTGGGTAGATAGATTTGTGCATTCTTCTAAAAACTACTGTGTTTTCTTATCAATGTGCGTAGTAGAATCATAACTCTACTGTCCACAAAGAAATGTTCGTACGTGCGATTATAATTATACTACTGTGATGTTTTATTGTGTCACCACGAATTAAACTAATTTAATATGGTTTTGTATTTGTAATTTGTACTGTGCTCTAAGTAAAATTATTGTAATTCTAATAATGATAATGTGCATATTGCATATTTAAATATACATATATACGCACGTTTTGTAGCTAAAAGTAAACCGGAAGATTATGCATAATGATGATACGATGATAACTTGCTCCAAAAAAAATTGTAGTAAATACATATAATAATGTCTCTAATTAATTAGCTCTATTTAAATTCGCTTTAAAGAAATGCAATTTATATAAACAAAAAAAAATTAAACGGTGGTCTGTCATGGATTTGAAACAAGTACTCTTTTTACTTAAAAGTATGTTATATTGCTGCAACAAAAGCATAATAATAATTAATATTATTATTGTATTATAATTACTATTACTGAATAATAATTTGTTGTTATTATTCATCCAAAGGTTTATACCCTTGATCGTCTCTTTCCAAAGCGTACAATTATTTGATAAACTGTTGTAAGTTTAACTCTTAAATCTAATGGAGTTTTTTTTGTTACTACTGTGTATTTATTACAATATTTTAGTTACATAATATGTGTGCGTTTGGACCTGAAAAAAAAAACAAGCGATATTATTTTGTGCGGTAAAATTAGTTTTTTAAAAGACTTGTTACTTTGTCTCTGTTTACGAAACGTTATGCTTGATATGAATAAGTTAATGTATTTACATTTTAAGTTTTGATGATGCATAAATATATACAACAATTTATAATGTATATGTATGTATTGTTTAGCATTTAACATATATTATTATGCATAAATAAAGTTTATTTAGCTTGCAGTACTTGTTATATTTTTTGGGATCAAAATACGTAATTTGATGTGACAAAAGCAAACAAAGCTGTCAATGCTAACTCATTCTTCTACATATAAAAAAAACTACTACTTATCTATTATTGACGTTCACTCATATAATATGTTATATGAATTGGATCCGACTCTATACATATACCTACATAGTAGCCTGGCAAATTATTGTTGTTTTTGCCGCTTACTTTAAAAAAAAATGATTAATTTAATTACTACACATTAAATGCCCATTATATTCAATGTATCGTATAGAAAATATATTTTAGCAAAACAAAGTTTACTAAAATAGAATGAGTTATTGCAGTATGATCCATCAGAATGAAATAATAATAATAATAAAAACTGTTTAAATTGTAAGACCGGGAGAGAGAGAGATAAAAAACAACATATATAACTGACTTGTTATTTTAATGACAGAAAATTTACAGACGCAAGGGAGATGTTTTTGTCAGAGAAAAATTATTATGCATAATAAAAACTTTTTTTAAAGTCACAAATTCAAACGAAAATAATAATAATTGTAATTATATTGTGCATTGTTATTGTGATATTTTAGTTTGGCGATGACGTTGAAAATTGCACGCTATGAAAGCTACACATGCTACGAGTTATGTTCATGTTGTTTAGCAGTATAAAACATTTTCTCTTTTCAGGTCAGACAACAGGTGGAGTATGTTTCCTTCATTTCATTCTTTTCATCATCTCGCACACTCACAATGAAACATCTTTTTTAACTGAAGGGGTGTAAAATCAAGTACATACTCGAAGAAGCAAGAAAACTCTTTCTATATGTTTGACTTAGCGTCGTCGTGGGTGAATAGGTTGTGCGTTGAGGTGTTGTCAACCTCCTTTTCTCTAAACTACCAAAAAATAAGCTGCTTTTTATATATATGTATATTGACAGAACGGAAGTTCCACCCAGCATCATCCCAGCTCATCACGACGATCATCATGGCAATGCAGTGACATTTTTTTGCACGTACCTACAATCAAAATAAATAAAAACTAACAGCATATATATAGCAGCCTTTCTATTTTACAAACAAGAGTAAATTTTGTGAAATCATGTTTGAGATTGTCCCATTCTTACAGGGCAACGTAAGAATCATGACAATCCATTATGTTACATTGGAGGGCTGTTGTTATGTTTTTTTTTTAATATGTGCCACGCTGCCAAAGTGTCAGAGGCATAAGTCTTTGTCATCCTCATAATTTTTCTCGCGTGCTTTTCATGTCTTGTCGTACTTAAGTAGAATAATAATACCTACGACTAAAGTAGCAAAGAATATATATATATATAACATAGAAAGCAAGCAAAGTATTATGATTGTGATGACGCTGGCGACGATCTGATATGATTATTGTTTGGTGGATGCTTGATCGTCGTCATCATCGTCTTAACCAAGTAAAAAAATAAATAACTTTTGCTCTGTACTTTGTATTTTGTATCCCATTTGGATTATTATTATTATTATGATAGTCGTATGTTAAGCTGACATAATAATAAGCATAGTCATTTTTTGTAGTAATGTACTGTGGTATAATAATGTAGCATTATAAAACAGAAAAGTGGCAGCAGTCAATTTTTTTTTTCTTATACTTTTTTGTAAGCTTAAAAACTCTGTTGTGAGTCCGTTTGAGCACAAGCCAAGAAAACTTGTGTTAAGATTTAAGAAAGAGAAAAAGGGGAAAAATAATAATGTAATTACAGCAGAGAATATTTCAACATGGCTAACCAAGCATAATAGACTCTCTATCTATCTAACTAAACTATGTACGTACAACTACGACCAAAAGCAAAAGAGTCAAGAGAGACATAAGAATACACACACGTAAAATTTTAAGATGAAGAAGCAGACGAAGAAAATAGAAAGAAAAAAAGTATTCTGTGTTGTACCAACTTTGAACAATATATTATTATATATGTATCTAGCTACCTATATATCTTATATATATTCTTCACATGTACATGTATATATTATTATGTATAAAGATGAGATTCCTGCCTGACATGTTTGGTTTGTGTGCATATTACATTTATCTATCTTATGGCATTTGTTGTAAAAGTACGCTGAAAAATGATGTTGCTGCTCACTTTGTTTTGGAGCTTAAAAAATATACGGTTTTTTAGGAAGAAAAAAGTAAACTGAAGACAGGGGATGTATCATCATCATGAAAATCAGATATCAGGAGAAGAAGACTGCTGCTGTGTGGTAGTTTCGTGTCCGTCGTAGTCCGTTGTCGGTATATTATCATATCACGAGAGTACACATATAATACTTGGTTTATTTGGGGTAGATCATTTTCCCCCAAGAATAAAGATCCACAACCAAACCACCACCACCATTACTACTTATAATACTACTACTACTACTACTCAACATACAGTATGTACCTGTTTACAATTCAGTTTAAAGTAGTAGTTTTATTACATCAACCATCTTGATAAATATTACACCAATTCTTCACAAATTTCATAAAACATGATGATGATGGGGTAGTACTATAGAACTATTTCTGGTATTATCATCAACTGTTCAAAAATAATATGCATATAAAAAAATAATTGCAGGAAAAAATTGAGCAAAACGATAATAATATGCGTGATTGCTTATTACTATGATTAATTCAATGGTAGTTGTGGGGAGAATGAGGATGAGCGATAAACTATATAATAGGTACGTGTTGTGCTTGAGGCTTGCGTGGAGCGATTTTTTTTTTCCTTCAAAGAAATAACGAAGCTATAGTACTAGTAGTCGTACTTCTTTGAAATTTGATTTTAATGAGCATCTCGTAGAAAATTTTGTGGTATTTTATATGATTTACCTATATCATGTAGAAAATGACGCAAAACATATTTTAATTGCGTTATACACAATTAGAAATTCCGCCTTTATAATAATTCCCACTTTTTTGTAGTGTAAAGTTAACAACTGGACGCTATCACAAAGCAATCAGAAAAATCCGAAGGACTTCTTCTTTTTGAGCTTAGCAGATATATCAAAGTTTTTTATTTTACACTACAACATTTACTACTTACTTTGTATGCCACGAAAACACTGTTTAGGTTACTATTTTTAACTGCGGATTATAATATGGACTCTGGCTCATCCATCATCTTCAATAATATACCAAAAAATATATAATAGACCATCATCATCATGTCTGTACATTATAACTCTTTAGATCATCATGATGCACTTTTGTGGTAAAATATAAAAAAATATTTCCAGTTTAATTTTTTGTTTCTGGAATTAAAAACACTACAAAGCTTTTGTTATTCCCCTTCCTCCTCTAATTTATTTTTATCACACCTGCTGTTTCACTCAGCCCCAAACAGAGTTTCAAGTCGATAAGGCGGAGAAAAACCGCACATAAAAGTCTCCTTTCATTTCCGTCTTGTAGCTCATATATCTTTTTACAAAGAAAAATAATAAGTGCATGGTTATTATTATACAGTGAGCTAACTAGTGTGCGCAGACAAACACAGAGGGGCATATATGTAGGTATTTACTATCTATTTGAAGATGAGGAGAAGCAGGTGTTTTTCCACAATTCAACAACGTCAAGAATATAAATTCTCTTTTTTTTTTAATGTTCTATACAATTTTATATACTTTTTACCTATATACACTATCATCAAATCATTTTTAAAGCTTGTTGTAGGCTACAAAACTCGCAGTAAATTTTTATTTGATGCAGTTTATTTCTCTCTCTCTCCCTCTCTCTTTGCATTATTGAAATAAAATCATTATTGAGTTTTATAGTAGCAAAGATAGAACAGAGAACTGCTGCTGCTGTTGTATTCGCTTCTCTTCTTCTCTTCCTTTTTTTTCGATTGATATAATGTTGATGATCTTCATGAAATAAAACTCAAGTTGACTCGACACACGTCAAGAAAAATTCAAGATTCGCCATCTCATGCAGCGTCAACGTAAGACACGTACTAAAGCAACATCATTTTCATCATCATCATCATCTTTTTATCTTTAGTGTTCACGAAGAAGATGAGAAATGCTGATCACGATGATGATGATGATGCTTTCTTCTTCATTTTTTTTACTGTACCTCTGCATTCAGTAAGATTTTTTTCCTTCTTATTTATTTCTTGAAAAAAAAGTTGTTTTTAGTCTCTTTTGTAGACTTTCTTCATCTTATCCTTTTATCCGTATGCATAGGTATGCATGTATTTTTTTTAAACTTCTATCTCTGTTTTTATATCTTCAACTAAAACCGCACGAATGAGCCAACAAAGACCACTTTTTTAAAGACAAAAAAACAAGTCCAGCCTTCCTTTTTTCTTCAAAACTTTACCTTTTTCTTGACGTTACTTAGTAAGAAAGAGCCACCATCTTGAAACTTTTTTTTATTATTTCTTCTTCATGAAATGTTCGTGTTTTACCCTTTTTTTGAGAAAAAACAATGCAATATAAATTTCTTCCTATTTTTACCCTTTAAAAAAAGAATAAGAGGAAAATGACTATAATTTCTCATTGTCTGTGCTCAGAAAGTTCAATGAAGTTAAGATTTCGTATTGTTGGCTATAAAACATTCATTTGTGTGTGATTATGGGGTATTTTATAATGGCCTGCCTGTGTGTGTGGAATGGAAATAAACTCTATATCAAACTGCTCATTTTGCACAAAAGGCATCTCTCTCTCTCAATTTTTGAAAGAAAAATTAAAGATAATGCATCCTTTTTTATGTTTATGTGGTGCCTAAACTGTCGTTGAGAAAAGTTGTCGGAGCGGAATTCCGGTGTATTTTGTACTTGTTTGGGGGTGGAATGGGATAGTCCTCCCTGAACACGTAATATTGGTCTTTTGGTCTCTCTTCTTGTTAGACCAGCAAAAGAGTTTGAATGGTGCTGCATTTACATTAACCAGTTCAAAAATTTCAGCAGAAAAAAAGAGGAAAATGATACATCTCTTGACTTGTCGTCTCTGAAAAATTTTTGTGGAAAACGCAGCATGAAAGCTCATTCATGTAAAATCTGATGACAGGCAAAGGAGGACAGGACACCACCATCACCATCCTCGATGTCAGAAAAATCTCTGAGAAGAGGAAAAGGGGGAGAAGTGAAAAGTTTGTGGCATTTAAAGTCTTGTTGTCCAACAACCTAGTTGTCATTTTGTCAAACCACGAAAAAATGGTAATGGACAGAAAACAGCATGTTATGCTTTTGAACGTTAACGAAGTATTTTTGATATTTTCTTTGAAAAAAAAATGAAACAAATTTTTCTGTTTTTTTTTTGTAAAAATCAAAAGAAGACATTCTCTTCTCCACCACCACCGTCACTGCCACTACCACCCACGCATATCAGCTGTTTGTGTTATTTTCAATTTAAATATTTAAATAATCTAGCTTGACATCATCCTTTACAAAGAGATCGTGACATCACAAGTTTTTTTTTTTGCAATGTATCTTTTTTTTCTCTCGAAATGAGGACAGCTCCACTGCCAGCATATCAGATCAACTTCCCCTGCTGCACTGCAGGACTTGCAAGTAATGCAACATCTCTCCACTGCTCTCTGCTCCGTCTGCTCCTTAAGTTATACTTTGACTTCACTTAAATTACGAAATTTGAACCTTTTCTTTAAAAATAATAATAAAGAGAGATAGCAAAACTTGTACTTATCAATCATGAATCTCATGATTCATTTTTTTAAATTCAGAGTGCAACAACGCAAGGCATACATACATGCATACTACCTACATACATGCAAGGCAAAAATGCAGAGCAAAACTAACTGGCGGAGATTCAGATTAAAATCGTACAAAACAAAAACGACAACACCACTCACTCATTCACTCACACAATCAGTAAAAGACTCAAGCAAGGGGACATGCAAAATGCAAAATACTATACAAAAAAAAGTGTTTCATTCTATTTTTATATAATAATAATAATAATAAAAGATAAATAAATAAAAAAGGATCTGTTATTATTACTGCTCCTGTGTCTTGTTATTGTGCAATTCAACATCACTAAAGAGACAAGTCAAATCCCTCATTTGTTATTATCTCACTTCTTCTCCTTCTCTCCTCAAGTTATAATCTTTGGCTGATTTTGCAATTGAATATCTGCTGCTGCTACTATTGCTGCTGAAGAGTATGTCTGCTGCTGCTGAGATGACTTTTGCTTGCCCCAATCTATTACATAGGTATATATGATATAATGAATCATATGAGATCACAAAAAAAAACCAACACAATGCATATATCATTATCATTTTCAATTTGAACGAAAAAAAGTGCTAATATATGTTCTTTTATACGTTTTTTATCATATTTATCATTTTGATTGCAGTAGAGTGTATATTTATCTTTTTTTATGTTTTGGTGTATTTTTTTTATTTCTTGGAAGCTTTTGTTCTCTCTGTTGTTGTCTGTATGCATTATGGTTGTTGTGTGTGTAAGAAAAAAAAATGTCTAGTTAGCTCAGCTCTATAAGATTTTTTTTCTCCTTTCTTTATGCATTTTGGTAGGCAATCTAGTTAACTATATAGATAGAGACGATGAATTCTACGATGCATTGCACAAGTACATAAACGTATACGTAAAACGTACGCATAAAAATATATAAAAATTATAATGCAGCAACTCTCAAGTTAAAACATTATGAAGCTTTGATTACCAAAAGAATAATAATAATAATAATGCTGATTTGTATCAACAAAAATAATTTTTCCCCATTTTTCCTCTGTGTATTGAGATATATTGTTGTATATGTAATGTAATTCACTCTTAACTCGCGAGCAGAAGTGTACATTATACAACAAAAAAATTAGACATTATTGCAACTTTTTTTTTATAAAGGATTTTACAACTTATTATGCATGTAGAAATAGTTTATAAAGGTGTACTGCCTCTATAAAAAAAATTGTCTAGATTGAGCTAATGATAATGATGATGATGTGATGTTTAGGTGGAAGTTACTCAGGCAGGAGGGGTGATGCGAGAAATGATGATGAAAGGTTATGTCATGCATAGTTTTTTTTTCTTCTCTTGCCTGCGCAATAATAATAAGTATAAATAGTTTGTTTTTGTGAGGAAATTGCTACTTTGGTTTCCTAAATTGTTTGGTAAGTAGTAGTAAGGCACCGTTTTGGTTCCTTTATATTGTTTTGCAACGGTAGAGTAACGTAACAAGTCACGATGACGATGATGATGATGATGACGACGGTTAAATAGGTAATTGAACTTGACATGCAAAAAAAATGGTTACAAGATTATTAACGATTTTATTTAAGAACTTGGGTATAATGCAAAGATGTTGGGAAATGGAAATATTTTGTTGGTAGAGCGTCTTACAAGATTATATTTTTTATATTCATGTTGTATATTTGCATTACATTTAATTCACTCTGTCAAGTTGATGAGGTGGACATTGAGCAGACTCCAGGAAAATTTCCTGATGCGTGTCCGAAAGGAAATCCTTTAAAATGTTTTTTTTTTCATGAATGAAAGTTAAGAGTGGAATGGTAGTAGTATAAAATGTATGAAAAATGTCACGTGTGTGCGTAGAAGAACGGAAATGCTAAAAGACGGTGGGAACCTCCTCGACTACTTATTTACCAAGCAGTATATTTTCATTTTCCCTGTCTTTCGTTCATGAAAATTGAGTAAACAGTGCAAACAGGACACCTGCACAGTATTTTCCCAGTACAGAGGTTGTCTTTTTTATTCATTCAGAAAAAAAAAGAATATTCAAAAAATTAAAGGGATGAATGAAAACAAGTTGTCCTGCGCACAGACAACAATATAAACTAGTCATGAAAGAGGGGAGACAATGAAACGATTTTAATCTGAGATTTTGCATGAATGAATGAAGGAAAGCGACTTTTAAACTTTTATATTTAAAACAGGAAATACTAATTACAAGTTTAAGTCCCTCGTTAGCGAGGACGCTACTCAAACCATTACATGTATAAATATGGCATGCAAATCTACGAAAAAAAATCCGTATGATTTACAGGTGTGTGTGTGTGTGTATTAGTTGAGTAGTTTTTAGTTCAAAGTTTTAAAAAAAAAGGAAAGAGACGCACAGGAAGTACCTGTACAGTTTAAAAGGACAAAACCTGAATTAAAAGTTTAGAAAAGGCAATTCCATGAGTTTTTGAATAAAGTCCATGCAAGTTAAATGAAAACAGAGGTAAGGTGAAAGTCAGTGATGCGTGGGCGGCGGAGGTGGCAAGTGGTGTTGATGTTGATATATATATTTATTTATGGAACAGGTGCATATTGCATTTATTTAAAACACGGCAAGCAGCAGCAGCCTGTTTCATTAATGACGATGTCTGAACAATTTTTTATGCGTGTTTTAAAGGAAAACAAGACAAGTTGAAGAAGAAGAAGAAGTAGAAACTTGTCAGTGTTGAGGTAAGGGAACTTTTTACTTTTTGGATTTTATGCTCTGGATAATGTTGCATTGCAAAGAAATAGGCAGAGCAAGTGCCTGTCCTCCTCTGGTGCAGCTTCCTTTCTGGAGACACTCGAGTGGAACGATATGATGAGGGATGCCTCTTCTGCTACTACTACTACTGCTGAGGAGAAATTAGCGGAACCGGAGAACCATGGATCCTGTGTTATCTTCTTAAATCAGCTGCCCCCTGTCTTCTCAGTCTCCTCCGCATTAAAAAATAAATAAATACGACGCGCTTCTCTGTTTCATCTTGTTTCTGCTGGTGTACTTTTACACTTGTTTTTACTACAAACTTGTTTCCACATTATGTAATGTATTCCGCACGCTCTTATTTTCTCAAGAGTCGCGTGTCCACTATCTTCTCCTTGTCTTTAATCTTGCTCACCTGCTCTTTCTCAACTAAACTTGAAAATTCTCATAAAAAAAATAAGATATCGCCGGGATATGTGATTAAGTAAAACAGAGCAGATTACTCCTACCTTCCTACCCACACCTCCCCATGTACTTTTTCCTTCTTCTTCCACATCATCATCATAATCCTAGTCATTTTTTTATTTCCTTTTATTAGCCAAGTCCACGCGTTACCTATTATCTCTTTCGAGCACACACCACACGGCAGTAATAATAATCATTCATTGTCTTGAGTCTTCTTCTTCTTCTTGACTTGGCTATCTTTTTCCGTTTTAACTTGCTTTTCATGTTTCTCTCTCTCTCTCTCTGTTTCGTGTACGCGTACGTACGTACGTACGTAGCGTAATAGCAATAATGCGCCCAAATGTCCAAAAATTATTATCATGATTACGACTACTACCTACTATCTTTCTTCTTCCCTTTTTATATATTTTTTTACTACACTACAACAGCTTCTTGAACAACTTCTTTGGTCATTATTATTTCACGGTCCATTCACAAATTCAAGTCAAGCCACTATTTTATATGTATGTATACGAAAAACCAGAGCTACAACTTTTGCACGTAGTCCCTTTAAAACGCAAACATTTTTTGCACCTGTTGTTCTTTATTTTTATTATTCTTCTTGGTTTCCTAATTACGAAAGACTCATTTCCCGTTTTAGGACAGGACACCGGAAGTCAATTTTTATTTCATTCAGAACGTCTCACACATTTAATATATATATTTTTTTTTGCACTTGAACAATTTAAAGTACGCGTCATCATTATTGCAGCTTTTTTAAATCCCTTCAAGTCTGTGCATGTTTCATTTTGCCCCAATATGCCCAAAGAACGAAGGAAACCCATAACTGCAGCTTTATATTATGTAATTATAATGAATAAGTGATTATTAAAGGGAATACGTATTAAAAACTAATTTCATATAATTTTGATTAACAAGCTAATTTTAAATTGACAAATGGGCTGTATTTTGAGCTACCCTTTCGGCTCATGTGAATAATGTGAATTGTATGAAATATCACGAAAGCATTGAAATGAATAATGAATTTTACGAGCTCATAACTCCCGAATCTGCTTCGATGCAATTCCACCAGCTGGGGTCTCTTGACTTGACTTGTATATAAATAAAAACCCTCTTTATGAACAGAATGGGGCATATTTGTATGGTGTAGCGTACGTAAGCTCTGTGCATGCTTGTATCATCATCATTATCAATCCTCACTTGCAAAAAAAAAAATTCCCAACGGAGGCATCAACAACGAAACAAACAAGAAAGGGGGACTGCCGACTCAGCCAAAATGCAATAAATTATCAATGATGATGGTTTGGTGATCATCGGAGAGGATCACTCACATGAAGAAAAAAAAACCATGAAGGGGTAAGCAGCAACCCGAAATGAGCAAGCAATTGTGAAGAAGCAACATACAACATATTTATAAATTTATTTGTAGGTACGCCAGTAATAAACCTCGTTGCAGGAGGGATGATGCGCTTTTTTGCATAAACTATATACTTTTTTTCTTCTTATATATTGTACACATATGTATAAGTACACCTGAAAAAAAAAATTATAAGCATATCTGTGCATTATTATTACCTACATTATTTATTGCACATTCTCAACCAGACAAATTGTTATTATGTTATTATGTTATTATCATAGCGGATCGGAAAGTAATAAAAATGGCCAGTTCATAAAGTCCGAAAAAGAAATAAATGAAACTTGTTGCTCTTTTTTATTGCTTTTTTTTCAGCAGCAGCGTGATCATCATTATCTATTTCTTTTGGCAAAGTTCATGTCCTCTCGTTCTCATCATCCAAAAAAAAATTCCGATGATGAAGATGCTGGGGAGGGGATACTGCGCTGATGATGATGACTATAATATAAATACAATTCCGTTTTTTTTCTGCGTTAATAATATTTTTGTAGCAAAAGATTATTAAGAAAGAATGAAGAAAAAAAACTGCAGTCTTATTTTTCAATCTTTATCCTCGTCTTTTCAACATATTTTATAAAATAGTATTAAAAATGATGATCACACCGTCAAAAAACCTATGATTATTATACCAAGATACAAGACAAGATACGATATATATATTGTATTTATAAAAATGAGTTTTTGTGTTGTGTTGTTGTTGTTGTGATCTTCATTTTTATCATTAATTATCATCATCATCATAATAACCGCACTGATTATTATTGTTTTTTTTCTCTCTCTCTCTTTCCACCCACTCAATGCATTAAACATTAGACCGGACCCGACCAAAACAACGAAGAAAAAATTAAGCAGCAAAAAAAAATCATATCATTTTTTTACAAACAATAAACAAGTCCGGTTTCTTTACTGCTGCGCGAAAAAAAATTACAAGAATTTCTCTAAAAACAGAGAAAAGACAGATATGAATTTTATTATGAAAAAAAATATATAGGTATGCCTTGCATTTGCAATATATTTCTCTCTTTTCTTGATTTGTAAAGAAGAGGAGGAGGAAGTACGAAAATTTTTTTTTAGTTACCAAACTAGACAAGAAGTAGGATGAGTTTTCATTCCATTATATTTTCATCCTCAAAAAAAAATGTTCATTTCAGGTTCAAAAGATTTTCTCCTTAAAAATATAGCATCAGGATCGCAGTTAAAGTAGTAGTTGTTGTAGAAGATGCGAATAAATATATACCTAATACACCATTGTGGAAGATGATGATGATGATAATGTGAGGATTCTAATATAGGACTACACAGAAGACTGACCAAGCGATCAATGTGTGTGTGTGGCGGTGGTGGTGGTAGAGGTGGTGTGGTACAATTTACTTATTCTGGTATGTATATACGTGCGTGTGCCATGCTGCTTTTATTTCCACACACACTTCTTCTTTTTTGTTTTTAAGAAAAAGTGATCAGCTTTATTTCGTATAGGTATTATGATGATGGGATATAGCCACCCTGCAAGTCTCTCTCTATCTCTCTCTCTCTTAAAAAAATACTACTATTCTTGACTTGGGGGCAATTACACATAAGTATTGACCACTGCTCTGGTGTACTACTACTACTACTCTTAACTTAAATGTGCAATTTCTCATTATATCAAGGCATACGTGCTGCAAACGCAGTAGCAAAATAATCTTCTACGAAAAAAAAAAATTGGACATGGTCACTGCTCCTCTTATATACTTTACAGAAAAACTTGTGTTGATCTTGCTCTCTGCTGCTCTTATTGTTGATGATCATGATGATGATGACGATGATGATTTAAGTTTTAAGCGAAGGAAGATAAATATAACTGGGAATAGGCAAAATTTTGCGTGAGCTTACTTTTAAAAAAAATTACTTTTGATATAATAAAATGTTTATATGAAATATGTATATATATACAGGTATAAATATATATATATATATATATCTCATAATCCTTTTTTTAATGTGGTATACTCTGTACTAGTTGTTTTGCTCACTCAACCGATATTTCGAAAACATTTGACCTCAATGTCAATGTACTCTATCTTCCTCCCTTTAGCAGCTTTTTATATACTTACTTTTCTTGGTACGCAAACCTCTGACGTTTTTTTTTGTTCTTTGTACAAAAAAATGTATAATAATAATAATAATAATATGAAATGGACTTATTACATGAAATGTTTTTTTTATAAATATTCTTCTCTGCAGCAATCTCCCTCGCTCGACGTGTAAAATAAAAGATAAGAACAATACATTGTTTATATATAATCGTATAATAATAATGATGATCATGTTGTGGTGGTGGTGTCGGTGTCCACTTTATTATATATTATTTCTGTGCACAGTATATTAGGTATTTAGGTATATAAAGTAGTTGCACCAACCAACTCCAAAATAGTGTCCATTTTTTTAAACGCTTCTTATAAACCATAAAAAGATCTTTTTATTGTTATTATTATTATTATTAACTATTGTTGAGCAACACATTCTCTATTATTATGATTATTATTTTTTGTTGTTTCAGAGCAAAAGTGTAATTAAGGTTCACAAACAACAGAAAAGAGTAAGAGAGAATAAAAATAAGGATTACAAGATCCACAAAAATTTTGAGGTCGATCTCAGAAGAGTTATTTCAGCAGCCTTTACTAGCTTAGCAGAGAAGTGGTTTTAATATTGATGATATACCCATGTTTATTTTTAACTTGTTCCTTTTTCTTACTCACAAATATAAAGTATACTTTTCATATAGTAAAAAAATAATAAAATATTTATATTTTGTTAGAAGATCAAAATAATAATAATAATAATAATAATAATAAAGCAACAGTAGCCATGCAGTAGCATTAATTTCTTTTATTTTTAGACTTTTCTGACAACACAACAAAAACATGCTGCTATTGTGAAGTGTAAAAAAACAAGGAGAGCCAATTAACCTGTAACATAGCGAAAAGTCAGTAGACTTGAAAGAAAAACAATAAAAATCAAGAATTATAGAAGTAATCGTAATAGAAGTAGACGATGATGGTGATGGTGGTGGTGGTGCATGGTGTGGTTACTCTACTACTGCGCTGTGATGTTATTGTGGTT
Organism: Zhuqinia jingwanae; assembly: GCA_027744095.1. Taxonomy (NCBI): domain Eukaryota; kingdom Metazoa; phylum Arthropoda; class Collembola; order Entomobryomorpha; family Paronellidae; genus Zhuqinia; species Zhuqinia jingwanae. The sequence continues at coordinate 2,361 of JAHZNC010002276.1, read as the reverse complement.
GTTATATTATTTGTGCATTGTTGCAATGCAAAAAACAATGAAACAACATGATTAAAAGCCTGCAGGGATTTATTATTATTATATGCGTACATTGTTGTATAGGCTGCTATCTTTTAACATAATTTTTTAGGAATTTGGAGGGAATTTGCTAATAAATGGGTGTGCATAGCGTGTGCATGTGATACAATAATGATTCTGTCGGTATATAAATATATACGCATGTTCATAATATGTACATATATCTATATTATAATATATTCAGCGAGTACGAATTTAATTTTTTCATCGATATTTTTAATGATCTTTTAGAATTAGCATTAGTGAACATGCACATATTATCATTACAACCCGACAAAGTACATAAATTGTTTGTTGCACACTTAATTTTTCTCTGATAGACGCAAATTGAATCTATTTTTGAGTTTTTTTTTGCTGCAGTAGCAGCTACGGTTGAGCTCATATTGTTGTTTTTTTTATGATCGTCAACAAAAAAAAAACAAATTTGCAACAAATAAAAATAAAACAATTATAAAAATGTTAATAAGGTTTCATTAAAAAATGAGTAGACAAAAATAAATTCGTTTTTGAAATCAAATTCGTATCAGTATCAAAATATGCCGGACGGACACTGACTCATATATATTTATGCAGAAAGAGAGAGAGAGATGAGATCTTTAATGTGCACACACACGTATGTGATTTGTGTACAAATAGGTATAATATATGAATGTTAAGCAAGTGGTAATATCAAGACACGATAAGACAGCAGCAGCGTTAGTTAATTTTGCAATAAATAAAGTATGAATTCATGATGACGTGTGTTTGTGCTGTGTGTGCAGTGCACTTGATCTCTGTCTGCAATCGGTATACATATGTAATGCATAATATACAACAAACAAAACCATTGATGGGGATGATAAAACTTACGCATTGCTTCATCAACAACAGCAGTAATAATAATAGCTGATATTCATCACTCTCATCGAATACTAGACTAACTAGATGCCTTATCCACATGAGAAATTTAGGAACTTGTACACACACACAAGTTCAAGAATGTAAATAAATATAAATAATAAATAAAAATAATAAATAAATATATATATATATCTTGAAGGATTACAGCAACAACATCTCTCAAATTGTAAAAACTTGTGTTTGTATTATTAAAAATATTATTCATCNAATAATAAATAAATATATATATATATCTTGAAGGATTACAGCAACAACATCTCTCAAATTGTAAAAACTTGTGTTTGTATTATTAAAAATATTATTCATCATTATTTATTTGCCATCATCATAAATAAGCTGCTCATGCCACCACAAAAACGAACTTTATTAATTTCTTCTGGTTCGTTTCGTTCATTGCGAAAAAAGGTTGCACTTTTACAAAAAAAACAACAATATAATGTTTTTTGTACCACCACCACCACCACCACTATCCCCAGACTACCCAGAGCCAGTAAAAATATTAATCAAAGTTTATTATTAAAAGTTAATGAAATGCAGAGAAAAAATAGTAATTAAAGATCCTGTTTTTTTCTGTGTTGTTAGTTTTATTTCTTCTGTTTTTTTGGTCTTTTTTATGTTCTTCTTCTTAAAATAAATTCTTAATTGGAATATAATATCGTAAAGTTGTTGAGCACTTTATACCGTCATATTTTTTTTTCAGAAGGGATCATCATTATTATTATTTTGTTTCATATTGCATTTCAAGAGATTTTTCTTCCCTTCAAAAATCTTGACTTCTGACTTGTAAATAAAAAGATCCGTTTTAATGTAAAATAATAATAATAATAATCATCATCTTGACACGCGGCATCACAAACAAAAGCTATATCAAAAAACAAACTAGGTATATATTTATTTTAAGAAAAAGAGAAGAAAAAAAGTGTACGTAGCAGTTTATTTTTATTTTTTTTGCGTTTTTTGTACTTGTGTAAAAAGTAGGTATATGAATGCACCAGGAGCAGCAGCAGCAGCACCCACGCATTACAAAAACAAAAAAATATACAACATCATCAAATAAAACCATGTTGTACAATAGCACAAAACACAGCATAACACACAGGGTGAATACTAATTACTTGACTTTTTTGACTTGAAGAAATCATACTTTTGCTGTTCATCATGATGTTGTTGTTCATGATGATGATGATGATGATGATGGTAATCAAGAAAAATAAAATGCTACAGTTTTATCATATTTTTTTTTAACTTGTTATTTGATTGTAAACCCTTTTTTGCGTTTTGCGTCACATCATAAATTATATACTGACTTTTTTTGTGAGATGGACTGAGTGAGTATAGATAAACGTTTGGTTGGACTATTTGGATATGAGTAAAAAAAACAAG
>JAHZNC010002275.1:0-19904 GCA_027744095.1 Zhuqinia jingwanae | reverse complement strand
AGTAGCGTAGTGGTGGCATATATTTAACTTTGAAACAATTGGAAACGTTAAATAAATAAATTTTCAAAAGTTAAATATCTCTGGAATAGCGTAGTGGTGGCATATTTAACCCTGAAAAAAAAACCTCATAATTTCACTCGGATGACGTATCCCAAAATATATATTACTTTTAAACGTTATTTCGTCGTACCCGAAAAAAACATATTACTTTAACACATAATTTCCTCGTACCCCAAAAAAAACATATAACTTTGTAACAATAATTTCCTCGTATTTGCTCTGGTACTCATCAACGCACGCTTTAAATGAATAATCTTCCCACATTTTTCAAGGTCATCCTAACTAGTACGGGTTTATATTAAAACCCCAATTTAAAAAGTATTTAAAACCCCCAATTGTTTATTTTAAATCCGTAAAGTTGTGTATGAGAAAAGCATGATGACGATGATAAAGCAAGTACAAAATATTGGATGCCTGCCAACGATATGAGGATGTAAAATGTAGCATGTGTGTAGGTCAATTAAGATCCCCTCTTCATGGCAAATCCCTCATTTTAAACAGCGTGGAACTAATGAAAAACATTTCTCTCTCATAACTCATGATTTGCGTGTGCATCCAAAGCCCCATCACCACGAAATTACAATCAATCTTTTTTTTTTATAAATCTAGTTCCCATAAAAAAATCCCATGTAAATATCCCACCACCACCACGTAAAATTACCAACCACCACGTAAATTACCCACATATTTTTTGTTAGGGAACAACAAAAAAAAAGGGAAAAAAAATAAATAATAAAAAAAAACTGAATATCTCGAGAGAAATGGCACTACAAAATCTTGTAAACAAATGCTTCGTGTAAATAAATAAATAACTCGTGATGTGTTGATGTGATAAAAGCAAAATAAATAACAACTTTGTACTTGCAATTGTTGCAAAACATTTTTATTTATACTTTATTCTCTACTTCTTTTTTATCTCGCAATTTTTTTTTCTCAGCACTATCATGTCTTGTCTTTTTTTTTTCAATAAATAGCAAAAGAAATTCTCAAAAAGCAAGAATAAAAGAAAGCGCGAAAAAAATAAAAGGAAAAAAAGAGACTAAAAAAAAGAGATAGAACTTAAAGGAAAGTGTAATTTTAAATCCCGTGTGTATAAAAAGCTGTTGGAATTATTATTATTTTTTTCAATAAAAAAGCCTTTTTTTTCCAGCTTGGCTCATGACTTTTTTTTTCAAATATATATATCGCTGCTATACAAATAAAAAGAAAGCATATACAAAGCTGACATTTCTCTCGAGAAACATTAGTCAAGATTATCGGTGTATTAAGCTTTTTTTCTTCTTTTCTTATTAGAATTACAATTTTTTTTTCTCGTAAATTTATTATATCTAGTAAGGTTATGTGTTTATTTCAATTGAGTTCGTTTTTTCCCCCACCCCACAGTAAATTTTTTTTTTTTGGTCTATTTACTTTTAACGTTGAGTCTAGCTGAGGATTCCACTTGTTTCCCGTTTGCTACGTCTGCAACACGAACTGTAAACGTGCCACTGTCTTCCTCGTAAGTTGACTTGATTAGGAGAACCAGATGGGAACCTTCTTGCATCATCTACACACAATTACAATTACAATGTAAACACTTACAAGTTAAAAGAAGGATCCCCAAAAAAAAATTAAAAAAAAAAATTAACCTCGAAATCCTCGGACTCTGGTATGAGCGCATTTTCCCTGAACCACTGAACCTTCAATTTACTCGCCGGTTGGAATCCTATAATTTCCGTTTGGAAAGTAGCAGCATCCCCTTCCTCACAGTTAACATCTGCCATCTTCAGCACACTCATTGCTGGACTCCCAGTTGTCTGTTGCACTGTTAACATAACATGTTTCTTTTTGTCTTCAAAAATGACTTTATGCACGTTGGCACACAGGCGGTTAAGATATTTTTAAAGCACAGAATCCCACTCGCTGCTCATTTTTATTAATATCAGGCATCAGACATTTTTTCACTACAAATACCCATGCACTTGTTTATTATTAATATGCGACAACAGTTTCTGCACAAGCATCACGAGTAAAACATGCAATTATTATAATGCAAAAAAAGGAAGAAAAAAAATCTCCTTACCAGGTTTAACCTGAAGCATCCCTTTAGATGTGGCGATAACAGCAGCTCCTTTGACAAGACTAAACACATACTCTCCCTCATCCTCTGGGAACACTTGTTCAAACTTGACATTACACCGAGTAGCACCACCCTGAACCTCCTGACTCAATTTAACAAATTTAGTCTGGGTCACTTGCTTCCCGTTCCTAGTCCACCTCACAGTGGAATCGCCTATACAAAAACCCCCAACAAATTAGCACCCCTCGTATAACCCAACCCGACCCAAATGGATATTAAAACCTACCAATCCCGGAAACGAGAACACTCAAAGTGGAGTTTTGTCCTTCCTGAACCGCCGTGCTAGGTTCTAGCCCTTTGGTAATGGTAGTCTCAGACTGCTTAGCCTTCGTCAAACTAAGAGGCTGAGTGATAATGACCTCACATTCACAGCGGGCCTCACCAGCCGAATTCAACCCTACAACCTCATACTTCCCCTGGTCAGCTAAGCCAGCCTCTCTTACATTCAACGTGTACCTGTTGCCCTGCGCCGTAATCTTCACGCGAGCATCGCTCTCCAACTTTTTCCCGTCCTAATAACAAAAACAACAAAAAATTGTTTTTTTTTACACACAATTTTACACAAATCAGAGGATAACAATCAAACGCACCTTGATCCAGAACACATCGTCAATGGGTTTATTCCCGGAAGCAAGTACACAATCGAGTATAAGAGGAGCCCCAACTTGTGCCCTTTTACTATCAAGAGTCTTGATAAAATTAGGGGGGCTCATTTTGGATGATTTTGGTTCCTCAACAATAAGATTCGCCGAAGTTTTCGCCTGTCCTCCAGGATTTTCCACTATCATGGAAAAGATTCCAGAGTCCTCCATAAAAACCTACCAAACAAAGTAATCCAGATAAAACGGATACGAATACGGATATCCCCACAAAAAACCCCCGTATCCCAAACTCACCTCTTTAATAACGAGCGTGCTACTCTTTCCAACAACCTGAATTTGAAAATCCTGCGAATCCTGAATAGGAAAATCCTCCCTGAACCATTTAACAGTCGGTTTTGGATCTCCATCAAACTCCACCTCAAACCTTGCCTCCTGTTTCTCCTGCACCCTGCAAGGCTGCATTTTTCTAACAAAACTGGGTGCTCGTTTAAAAGCTCCAGCTTTAACACCCCCTTCAACCACCCTCTCTTTACTCTCGACACTCTTCTTCTCAGTCTCCGTAATTTTCCTGGTAACCTCAAGATCGCCTTGTTGAGATGTCTGTACCTGCCTCTGTACTCTTTCGTCCACACTCCTCTCCACCCTCTCATCAACCCCTTGAACCCTCCCACCATCCTCCTGTTGCGTGCCTTCCTCCCCCTTCCAACTCTTGAGTTTGGTCATATGCCCCTGTTCCCTATTCCTCTCCTCCTCCTCCTTCCTTCCCCTAAACACACTACTAATCTCCTTCCTCGTCACGACCTTTGCATGTTCCATAATAGCGACTTTAGCCTCATCCACCTTGACATCATACGCCTTGGCAGCGGTCCTTGCCAAACTGGACTGCGTAGCAGCGGCATGCTGCCTGTTGAGCTCCCTAATTTTCTGTTCCTTTGTGAGCTGACTCTCCTCCAGCTCCTTAATCTTACTGTAATCTAATCCCCTTGCCTTGAGCAGTTTCTGCCACTCTGTCTCATCATCCTCTACAATCTTGTTTGAGTACTCCCCCTGCTCATTGACATGAACCTGAGTCTGTTTGGTGGTCAACCTCTCAGCAAACACCTTTTCCAGATCACTAGCGTACCTGGTATCCTGATAACTCTTCAACTCGAGATCGTACCAGGCTATCGATGTAAAAAACCGGTTACCACACGCGAATATAAAAAACCAAAAATATTCGTGACGAAACATATACGTGATAGACAGCCATGATAAAACCACAAACCAGCACACAAAATCGTAGGGACGTCACATAAAAAAAAGAGAACAAAACAAACGAATGAATACTAAAGAAAAGGAAGGATCCGCCACCCAATTTGAAGAGCATATTTGAACATGTCTACAAAAATAATTCAACAATCCCTTACGCCTTGGTGAATTCTTAAGTAGCGCCCTGTAGTCATCATGCCTATTCTTGACAACCAACTGAGTAACAGAATATGCCTCCCCCAAGCTATTCTTGGCAAGCACCTCCACCTTGCCATGATCATACTGCCTCGTCTTTGGAATATCCAGATGCCACATGCCATCATACGTCAACTTATACCTCGATCCCTAAACACAATTAAACCACGCACTCTACTAAATACAAAAGCTAAACATCACCCAACCCCACTCCAAAAAAAAAAAAACTTACGTTCGACACAGTCCTCCCGTTAACAATCCAGAGCACCCTCGGCCTAGGATACCCAGTAACACGACAACAAAACTTGGCCCAGTCCCCTTCCCAAACCTCGACGACATCCGGTTTGGTAACAAACGCAGGTGCCTCTCGAGCCTTCTCATTCTCCTCAATACTCTTCCTCCTCAACCAACTGGCTTCCATCTCCCTGATCTTATCTATACTATGCATACCTGGCGGCAGTTGAGAGTCGTACACGATTGATGGTTTACCTGACGTCTTAATTGTCGCACGCGTCTCGTCTTTGCCGTATAAATTCGAAGCTTTACATACGTACTCCCCGCCATCTTCGGGGTATGTCCACTGGAAGTTCATTGCCACGTATCCAAAGTCGTAAATTGGCTGCAGACGATTCTCTATGAAAAAAACCATATGTGAGTTACTGTGATCAAGCAAGAAATAAAGTAAAAGTCCAATAACTCACTGACCTAATAATAACAACCAAACAATGAATTAGCCGTCAAAATCACCAACCCCATTCTATCTAGTAGTAGTGAACTCCGAACTTACTCTTGCAAATGATCTGGCACTCGGTCCTATCTTCGCCATAACCTGTAACAAAAAATAACACATGGTGTAAACACATTGCTGGTGCTATGATAAATTACTTAATCTATATTACGTTCATATATTGTGTTTTATGCATACTTTCGTATCAATTTTTAAAAATTGAATCATTATTAATCATTAAAATTGTCAGGTTGGATTGGGTTTAAGGGGGACCACTATTTTTGGGAATTTTTTCTTGTCCGATAACCCTATATGTTTTGTATCATAATCGACTCAGAATCAAATTATGAACAACTTTTACTGTGTATCATTTTGCCCCAAACTCAATAATTTGTGGGGTATCCTTCATTAAACTTTTTCACACGACAATTACGTTTAATGATAGTTAGGTTAAAATGTCATTCAACCTAGCATAACCTAACCTAACTATCATTAAACATTCTTGTTTCGATTTTTATTTTGATGATATATCGGAAAGTATTAATTTTGGGGCAAAATGGTACAGGGTAAAAAGTGTTCAGAATTTAATTCTGAGTCCATTGTGTTCATAATATCGGGCAAAAAAACATTCAAAAATAGGGGCCCCCATTAGGTTCAATCCAACCAAAATGTCAGGTTTAGGGAAAGTTGTGAAGAGAAAGGTGAATTGAAGGATTCCAATAATTGTCTCTGCAACGAATGATATGCACGACATGATCATCATACGAATCTCACACATAATTTAAAAAAGTAGATATGCGAATTATTATTTTTTTATATAAAAAAAACTTTACCGAAAAAATATAAAATACGAGATTTGCGAATAAAAATACAAAAGCAATGCTAAAAATTTCCCTAAAAATACATTCAATTGAAAAATGAAAATATTGTTATATCTCTAGCTTCCATTTTTTCCCTAATTTAATTGTTTGTAATAATTATACAAAATTCTCACCATTCTTTGCTACAGCAGTATAAATCCCGGCATCTTCCTCATACGTATAGAGTATGTCCAACCGTACGTAGCCAAAGTCATAAACAGTGTGAAACCTGCTGCCCATCTTCAAAGGCTTTCCATTATGCAACCAGCTAATCGTAAGATTAGGATCAGTCTTTGGCTCCACAGTACATTCCAGATGAAGCGGCTCACTCTCTGTGATCGTGAAATTGACCAACTTTTTAATAAACTTTGGCGGCTGGTCAAACACAGCATCCGGAGTGGGAGTCTCTTTAATGGGTCCCCTCTCCAGCTCACTCAACCTCGTTGCATCAATCCCCTTTGGCAATTGACTCTCCAACACGATATCCCGTTTCCCTTTACAAACCAACTTTGCCCTTGTCGTGGCAAACCCCCTAAAAATCCCATAAATAATTTATATATAATAATTATACAACAATAATATATACTTATATTTCAATCAAATTAATAATTATTTTGTGCACCATGGATTGACTGCTCGGCATAGGTACTCTCCAGTGTCCCGTGCAAAAGTCCAATCTAAGTCGAGTGAAATGAATCCAAAGTCATCACTGGTGTGCATCCTCGATCCCAGTACAATAGGTTTGCCATTAAAGTACCACTCGATCCTCATGGTGGCATCATTAACAGGTTCGACCCTGCATTCAAAATGGGCAGGCTGCCCTTCAACCAATTCCAAATCCTGAATCTCAGTAATGAACCTGGGAGGCTGATGCGCCTGCTCCACAGCAACCGGTTCTTCCCGTTTCCACAACGACTCTTCAAGTTTCTGCAAGCTCTCAGTCCCACTCCTAAAGTTGCCAGGCAACTGGGGCGTCGTCACAATATGAGCACTCGTCTGCTTAACAACCATGTTACACTGTACAGTACTCATCCCGTGGGCTGTAACAAAAAATTAAAGATGCAAAATCAATGTAAAGTGAGTGGTGCCAAAATATCATAAAAATAATTATCATGAGTCCGCATGACATAATTTCAATTACCCGACACAGCTCTACACACATACTGTCCTTGATCCCTAATTGTGACGCAACTAATCTCTAGAATGACAAACCCAAAGTCACTAATAGTCTTTGTCCTGCTCCCATGATTAATAGGCCTTCCGTTATGGAACCATTCAATCTTCATCTTTGGATCGTTGGTAGGCTTCAACCTGCACTCGAAATGCGCCAAAGACCCTTCAAAGATCTCTATATCCGATAAATTAGTCAACTCTGGCGGTTTTCCCTCATCAGTATCCGGGGACATGATCCCAACTTGTCCTTGCCCAATCCCCTCCAACTGAGCAATTTTATCAAAGTCAAGCCCCATGCGTGACAATTGACTATCAAGTATCAAACTGGACCTCTTTCCACTGCAAACTAAATTGCAAGTAGTAACCGCCTCTCCCAATTCGTTATAAGCTCGACACTCATAAGTGGCGCTATCCTCCAGGTACACGCTGCTAATCTCGAGTATCACAAAGCCAAAGTCGTGAAACGTCTTGAACCTCGACGCCGCTCTAAGTGGCTTCCCATTCACCAGCCACTCAATCCTCAACTTGGGATCATCCGTCGGTGTCAACCTCGCCTCAAGATGTGCATTCTCCCCCTCCCTCAAATTAACATTCTCCAAGGGAACAGTAAACGCAGGTGGCACACCAATCCTTGCATCCTCCGGTCTCAACGTCTTATGCTTATCCTCCAGCGTCCTAATTTTCTCAAAAGCCCCAAACATGGACTTTGGAATCTGTGGATCAAAAATCAGCGAAGCCTTATCTGTACACGCCAGATTTGCCTTGGTGGCATCCTTCCCGCATTCTGTAACAAAATAAGGACACGTATAAATACGTTGCTATGATATTTGCGCTGAAAGCTTTCTTTTTTTCTCTGAAATGCTGCATAGATAGAATACGATTCAACTTTCACTTTTAAGACTTTTTATAGCACTTTTACAGCACATGCTCAAGAGCTAACAAGAACATAGATATAAAAAAATTCCAACGCACCAGACTTTCATGATATTACGTTTTGGAAAAACAAATATGATAATTGTATGGATTTGGAGGATGCTGTGTGACTTATTTTAATTGTAAAATAGATTTTCAAGGACGCTGATTCTTGTGATGGTATTTAATAAGTTATAAAATGTGTATTTCTAGGTGCTATACACAGAAAATTGTAGTAGAAGGTATTTTTCCTAGTGTTTCTCTACGATTTTACAGCACATGCTCAAGAGCTAAAAAATAAAATGATCATTTAGAAAGATATGAGATTTGTGAGATATCCCCATATCAATTACGCTTAATGATACTTCATGATGTCAGGTCAAAATGCCATTAAACCTAACTAAATCTAACCTAACTATCATTAACCATCATTGTTTGAAATTCATCGTGTTTCAAATGCCCAAAAAATAGTGCGCATGTAATCTAACCCGAAAACAGAGCATCATCTTCACAAACCCATATGCATACTTTCAACTAAAATTACAACAAAATTTTCATGGTAAGCCAAAGGTGGCAAAACGAAATTCTGTGAACCAAAGAATGCTCTTTTTGCACCAGACAACCTGAATGTAGTTGGTTGCTATACGATCAACTAGATACAGATATTTAGCGATGATGCCTGGGACAGGTTTTCTATGAATTATACATCGATTTTTTTTAATTGTGGGCGGAAGGGGTTTGCGTAACAAGAACCAAATTTTCTGATCGTATGAAAGTTTTTTATACCAAGTTACAAAATCTGATACTTACACAAATTTCATACGCTTCTTTTTGCATCTAAATGTGTGTATTTGTGTAGTTAGATTCCAATCATTATGATTCATTATGAAGGACATAAATTTCCATAACCTTCGAATGCTTTAACTTCAACTTACAAAAGAGTAAGGTGCGTATGCAATGTAAAGAATTTGACGAATGTATTGGAATTGTACCTGAAATAATCTAACATCTCTAATGTTGCTCTAATGAAAGCTCTAATGATTTTACAGCTTTTAGGTAAACTTAATTTTAGCTAAATTGCACATGCATATGGCTGCCAGAAGAACACTATAACTGTAACTCAACAACAACAAATTGAATGAAAGATTGTAGTATTTTCTTAAACACTCTAATTTATATAAACATTTAAATTCTTTATATTTCAAATACCACGTCTTTTCTCTCAAGGAATCAAAAAAAAAACTATTAAAAAAAATAACTAATACTTACTCGACACAGCTCTGGCCTCATAAACACCACTATCCTCAGCATAGCAGTAAAGTACATCAAGAATAACAATCCCGAAATCATGAAAGATCCTAAACTTGTGCCCCGACCTCAACTGAACGCCATCCTTCCAAAAGGTAACCTTGAGATCTGGATCATCGATAGGAATCAATCTGGCTTCAAAATGCGCAGACTGTCCTTCAACCAACTTGACGTTTTCAAACTGGGTCATGAATTTAGGAGGCTGCAACTTGATCACAGAGCTAAGGTCAGGTTTCTGGCGAGCGAAAGCCTCCAACTCTAGGATCCGGGCGTATGCCTCAGGGTCTATCGGCTCTGACGCTACTCCTCTGTGAAGCTTGATCAGGTTTAAGATCGCTGATGTCTTGTCCTTGCCGTGGCTGTTTGGAAATGGAGAAAATTAGTTACTATCGTTACAGGATTTTTTTAAAAAAATGGCTCGTGTGAATTCATGTAGCGCATGTTTTGTGGATACTGATCATGTGCATGTGTTTTCATGTAAATATATGAAGTGATAATATTCATGCACGTTATACGTTATAAAACTTACAGATTCCTTGCAAAGCACTCGTATGTTCCTGAAAAAAAAACCCACAAAACAAAATAAACCCAAATACTTCTAAAAACATGTGTAGTAACAATAATATGAACTTAAATTACCTTCATCAAGATCCGTAACCTGTCCAATATCCAGTACACAGTAGCCAAAGTCATAAACAGTCTTGACCCTCGCAGAAGGCTGAAGCGGCTTCCCGTTATGAAACCACTCTACGACCATGTTAGGATCACCAACAGGAATAAGTGTAGCCTCAAAATGAACGCTCGAAAATTCAGGAACATTCTCAAGACTCTGTATTGAATTAAATAAATTTTGTACAAATTTGATTTCAACCCCCAAAAAAAATATAGGAACAACAAAAACTGGACTCACTTTCAACGGGACGGTAAATTTGGGTTTAACAACCCTCTGACTCGCGACCACGCACTCCAGCTCTGTACTAATCTCATCCTTGCCCCTATTTATAAAAAAAAATTATAACTTAATGTTCACAAAATTATACTAACATGTAAATTATACATTTTTTAAATATAATTTTCCCAATTACCAATTATTAGTAGCTTTGCAAGTATATGTCCCGTTATCCTCCATGATCGTATCAAATATCTCAAGCACGACCATCCCAAAAGCGTAAACAGTCCTGATCCTATGCCCAGCCTCAATTGGTTTCCCGTCTTTGAACCATTCGACCCTCATTGTCTCATCCCCAACAGGTATCAAATTAGCCTCAAAATGTGCGAGATCCCCTTCCTGTAAATTCCTCAAATTCTCAAAAGGAGTGGTAAACTTTGGCGGGATGCCTCCCTTGCCATCATCCTTTTTCGGTCCTTTCCCCTTTTGCAGTGCTGCCTCAACCGCCTGGATCTTCTCTAACCCAGCCCTTCCCTTTGGATGCTGAGTCTCCACCCCAACCCCTTTCGTATCATCCTCAACATGGACAGTACAACTGGTGAACGCCTCCCCATGACCTACAATAACAAAAGAATCCCGTTAAATATCACAGTTATTCGGCGTATCATAAAATAAACAACTTACGGTTATACGCGTGAGCAGTGTAAACTCCTCCATCCAGATTCTCATGCACATCCCCCATCATCAAGCTCACGAATCCAAAGTCAAAAGTGCTTTTAAACTTGGTCCCACTAACAGGTTTCCCGTTAACAAACCACTCGACCTTCAAATCCGGATCACTCTTTGGCTCTACCCTGCACTCCAAATTCAGTGCCTGATTCTCTTTCAACCTGACCTCATTCGGAAGCGGAGGATCAAAGTACGGCTTAACCTGAGGCACCTCTTCAGCCTTGACACTGGGTCTCCTCCCCTTTGCCTGCAACTCCCCTTCCACCTCCTGTACCCTCTCCAACCCTTCCGCTCCTTTCGGATGTATCGTATCATCCAAAATCCCTTTATCAACTCGAATAACCTTCAGCTTCCCAGTCGTCTGTGCACTCCCATGAGCTATATCGAATTATATTAATTCCGTCAAGTGTATCAACAATTTAAATTAATTTTCAATTTATCAATGAAACGTACCGTTAGTTGCTTTCAAGACATATACCCCTTCATCATGCCTAAACGTAGCATCAAACTCGAGCTGAACTTTCCCAAACTCGCAAACGGTCCTTGACCTGGTATGCGCTTTAAGTGCTCTCCCGTTAACAAACCACTCAATCTTCAACTTTGGATCTTTCCAAGGCTCAACCTGACATACGAACCCTGAAGGTTTCCCTTCCTCAATCTCGATATCATTGAGATGTCCAAGGAAAAGGGGTACGCCATACTGAGGCTCAGCCATGGCAGCAGGTGCAGCACCCGGAGCTTCAAGCTCCCTAATCTTTGGAATGGCTTCCGGACGTAACGCATCCGACTGAATGGACGCATGAACGTCCACTTTCAACGACCCGGTCGTAGTCGCTTCCCCATACTCATTTTTGGCGACACATGTGTAAATCGCAGAATCATCCGCCCTGAGCCCATTAATATCAAGCGTAACAAGCCCAAAGTCAAAAGTAGTCCTCATCCTGGACCCCAAATTAAGAGGCACCCCATTCTTGAACCACTGCACACCCAACTTTGGATCCCCTTTAGGCTCTACAAATGCCTCCATATGAAGTGTCTGATTCTCAGTCATGCTATAATTATCCAGATTCCGGGTAAACACTGGAGGTTCACTAGCAATCTGATCCGGTTTCAATGGTTGACTTGGCGCAGTCTCCAACTCCTTGATCCTATTCAAACTGGATGGATGCATGGAGTCTCCCAGAATATTATCCTTGGCAATGACCTTCATGGTCTGCGAGTTGATGGCCTCACCCGCCCTGTTCCTCACCTTGATACTATAAATACCAGAGTCCTCGGGTATCACTTGTGCAATGTCAAGAGTCACGAATCCAAAGTCCGTCGTTGACTTGAATCGGGATCCTACAATTACCAACAATATAAATATACTCATATATTAACAAAAAGTTTATTTCATGCAGCGGACACTGCTAGCACACAACACCAACAATAAATATAACAACCAACAATAAATACAACCCCCCCTCCTCAAACGATCAACAACTCACCCATCTTAATCTCAACCCCATTACAAAACCACTCGTAGGTCAACGTCGGATCCCCAATAGGCACAACCCTGCACTCAAAGTGAGCATGTTGCCCCTCCATCAACTCACTCGGCCCAGTCAAGCTGCTCGTAAACACGGGCTTATCAAACACCTTATCCGGCACCTCATCCTTCCCCCTGGGCCTACTCTCCAACTGCTGAATCTTCGCCAACCCATCGGGATGCACGCAAGCGGTATCCAGCACCCCCGTCGTACTAATCTTCAAACTAGCGGTCGTAATCGCCTCCCCCTGAGCTGTAACAAAAATAAATCATTCATATCCAATTTTATTATTTTTGTTAGATTTATCAAATTTACAATTATTTAGTGCTACAATTGTAATTTGTTATAAACATATAAACTCACCATTGGTGGCTTTACACTGGTAAACCCCTTGATCCTCGCCCCTCACGCCTTGCACATCCAGCGCCACATACCCGAAATCATGAGTCTTTTTAATCCTGGAACTTTCTTGAATTGGCACTTCATTCCTAAACCAATCCACCTTGAGGTTAGGATCCCCAACTGGAATGAGCCTCGCCTCAAAATGAATATTCTGATTCTCTGCACTCTGGATATTCTCCAATGGCACAGTAAACACAGGTCTCTGAAAAGTGGGCACCTCTTGCTCAACCCGTACCGGTCCCCTATTCTCCAGCCCGGCAAACTTCTCCAGCGGCTTATCAGTATCGGAAATGACAGTACTCCCAGGCCCGACAACCCTCAGGTTAACATCAGTCTCACATTTCCCGAAATCATTGGTAGCACAAACCTTATAATTCCCACCATCTTCGGGCACACAGGCCCCAACATCCAGCGCGACATACCCAAAATCAAAAGTGGTATGAAACCTGTTACCCGCACTAAGCGGTTTCCCGTCCTTGAACCACTCAATCTTCATTTTGGGATCCCTGGAAGGTTCCACCCTGCACTCAAAATGCGCCCTACTATTCTCCAATATCTCTGGCTTTCCTACCAAAGGTGTGATTGTGGGTGGCCCCAACTCAACCTCCGGCTCAAAAGTAGTCCTCTGTGGCTTATGACTCTCAAGATCCCGGATTTTGGCCCACCCGTCCGGATGCTGACTCTCGTAATAAATCCCCTTCTTCTCGACCACACTAACGGTGCATGTGTTAACCGCTTCACCCTGAGCTGTAACATATTAAACATGCAACACAATTGTGTGAACACGATCATATTTTTATTACTTGATGTTATATGTAATAATAATTATATAAATGGTTACCATTCTTTGCAACGGCCATATAAGTTCCAGAATCTTCGGGGTAAGCATATAGTATATCAAGAGCGACATACCCAAAGTCATGAGTAGTTCTAAAGCGATGCCCCGTCTTGAGCTTCACCCCGTTTACAAACCACTCCAGCTTTAATTTTGGATCATTAACAGGCGTGAGCCTACACTCTAAATGCACGTGATCACTCTCCCTCACGTTATCCATATTATTCAACGGGGTAATAAAAACGGGTTTCTCCGGTTTACTCTCAACTTCCTGCGGCCTGGATGGAGCATAATTCTCCATCGCCTGAATCTTTGCATACCTCTCTGCATCCAACGTCTCGGTCAACATCCCAGCCTTTGGCGCCACACTAATCTGCGCAGTAGTGATTGCCGACCCATTTACATTTGTAGCTCTACAAAACAAACACAAGCATATCGATAAAGAATCCGATAAAAAAAACAATTTGCAAAAAATTGAAATTGGGGAGAGTTTATTTTAAAATTTTATTCTGTTATGATAGAGGCTTTAGAAAAGATGAAATCAGTAAAGTTCTGTCCTGTAAAATAATTTGCATAGATTGGATTTTTTAAATCATTTCACGTGAGATGATAATAAGATTTTGCATCGCATGTTTCTGGATCGCTGGAAAACTTGGACAATTGGATTACAGTGAGATGGGGAAAGTTGGAGAAAGTTTGTTTTCCATCGAACGGATAAAGAATCCGATAAAAAAAATTGTAAGATTTTTTTTTTGAGCTGGGGAGGGTTGCGTTTCAAGTTTTATTCCGCTATGATTAGAGGCTTTTAAAATTTTGACAATGTAATTGGTAGTGGGCAGAAACGTTAGTTTTGGTTAACAGGCCTAAACTGCTATGGATACAAGGGAAAATTGTTTTTACACAGTACAAAGACAGAGCCTGTAAACTGGTTGCTACGAGTTACAAGGGAAAAGGTGAAAGTAGTAAAGTTTTGTCTCCTGTAAAATAACTTGCATTGGTTGGAATTTAGACAATGGGGTTGGATTACAAGTGATGTGAGATGGGAAAGTTGGATAAAGTTTGATTTC
This sequence comes from Zhuqinia jingwanae, assembly GCA_027744095.1. NCBI lineage: Eukaryota > Metazoa > Arthropoda > Collembola > Entomobryomorpha > Paronellidae > Zhuqinia > Zhuqinia jingwanae. The sequence goes on along the minus strand of JAHZNC010002275.1, from coordinate 5,249 downwards.
CATGGAAATTTAGTTGAGGCTGGATCAGCCCATATTCATTTTTTCAAAGCAGTCTGAAAAAATTGAAGCTAATTTTCAAAAGTGTTCCAGGGAAATATATCGTCATGATGTAATCCTCTTGTCAACTCAATTTAACCAATTCAGTTCTCTGATACGCAAGCACACAACACTAAATAAGTTCGCAGTCGCAGTCATGTTCACAAATTTCCCATAAAAACTTTTTCGAGCCATCTTCAATTTTTGAAGAAAAAAAAACTCAACAAGAGGGATTGTACTGAAGTCTCATCTAGTCGTGCGTAGTATATTTAGAATATCTTTGGACTAAACCGTTTAGTAAATCAGAATTATTTTGTGTTATGAAATAGTTTGTGTATTTTGTATTATGTTTTTTAACAAACACACATTTGTATACAAACGTATTGTTGGGAGTACTAACCGGGCACTATATGTTCCGCTATCTTCAGGATATGCATAAAGTATATCAAGAGCGACAAATCCAAAGTCATGTGTGGTCCTGAACCTGTGCCCTTGAGGTATGGGTTTCCCATCGTTCCTGAACCACTCTACCTTCATGGTTGCGTCATTAACAGGTGTCAATGTTGCCTCCAAATGAACAGGTTGTGCTTCAGCCGCAGACACGTTCCTCAGAGGTCGTGTGAAATTAGGTTTCTCAGCCGTGAGCATGCTAACTTCCTCTTTCCTCCCCGGCTTTTGTGATTCAAGTTGATGTATCTTTTCCAACGCGTCAGCGTGCTGGGTGTCCAGTTGCAAACCAGCAAACGCTGTTATTACACAACAACACGTTATCCATAGCTCACGTTTATAAAAATTTAAAAATGTCAATATAATAAAATCCACACTTACAAGTAACCCGCACATTACAAGAGCTAGTAGCTTCCCCAAACGCGTTGGTAGCCCTACAAAACAGAAACATAAAAATTGTAATAAACAACCCGATAAAAAGAAGATAAAAAATATTTTAGCAGTATAAACACTAGCCTGCAAGTGTAAACTCCAGAATCGGGTGCGACGAGTGCATTAACATCCAGAGCAGCAAACCCGAAATCATGAATAGGTTTAAACCTGGACCCAACCCCGATACTCTTCCCATCCTTCTCCCAGCTTATCTTCATGGTATTATCAGGATATGGCTCAACTCTCGCCTCCAAATGACAACTTCCCCCCTCAAAAGCATCTTTCCTCGCACTTTGCAGCTCAGTAATAAAAACGGGCTTTGTCTTGACACTGACCTCCTCCTCTACCCTCCTCTCATACTGACTCTTATCCTCCAGATATCTCAATTTCTGGAGCTGGTCCTCATTATCCAGAGCAGTGATTTGTTCCGGCCCAACCATCAACCTCGCACTGGTAACAGCCTGCCCCAGAGCTGTACCAAGTAAAAAACAATAAGTTGTACCAAAAATAACAAGCAAACACACCAATTTTAACTAATTAAATTTTACCATTCACAGCTTGACAAGTGTATACTCCTTCGTCCAAACGGCTGATTTGATGTATGTCAAGACTGACAAACCCGAAATCATGTACATATGATATCCTGTTAGAAGCCTGAAGCGGTATATCGTTTTTGAACCACTCTGTCCTCAGGTTAGTATCTCCAACTGGAATGAGTCTCGCCTCAAAATGAACATTTTTCATCTCTGGAGCTCGAACGTCCCTAATCGGAACAGTGAACATTGGAGGTTCGGCTACAACCTCATCAAAAACACCGGAAGATCTGTAGTTCTTTTGTTCCAGGTGCTGGAGCGACTGGAGTGTAGCTTCTTGTGTGAGTGATGAGCGGTCAATAGACGCTCGGGCTACAAAAAAACGAGAATTCAAAAATTATGATAATACAAAAATCCAGTGCCTCATATTAATACATTCCAATGCCCCCCAAAAAAAGTATATCATATCCCAACTTACAATGACAAACCAAACTGGCACTGGTAACCGCTTCCCCCAGAGCTGTAACAAAATAACGATGCAATAAGAATGTATGTTAGTTGCTAATAAATGTTATATAAATTATAATTATGTATAAATTATTTTAAACTAAATTGCTAAAGTAGTTTGTGCCACTTCTTGTTGTTAATTAGGATGGTCATTTAGCCTAGCTTTTAAGTATAAAAACACTCTCATCATGTCGTGTTTTCTATAATTTTCTCTGAATTTTATATCGAATTTTTAAAAATAAGAGTATTTTATTGTCTGCCCCTTGCCAAGTGGGCTTAAAAGGACTTAAATAAACCCATGTAAATGGCAGTATGTTATAGCCTTTTACAATTAACTTAATTGCGATTTAAAAATAAATGTCATATTCGATCTCAGCATGTCAAATTACATACAAGTATGGATTTTAGTCCCAATCCGACTAAAAAAAGTTAATTATAGTTAGTTAACAACAATTAACTAATTGATATGACAAAATTAACATAATATTCGTAATCAGGATGTCCAATTCCTATTATGTACCTGCCTCATAAGTCCATAATAAATCATTCAATTATATTAGTTAGGCTAATCAAATTAAATAGTTATAATTACGTAATTACCATTAACAGCCTTCACCGAATATATCCCCTGATCTTCGTCGGTACATTGCAATATGTCAAGTGCAACGTATCCATCCCAATCCGACTAAAAAAAGTTAATTATAGTTAGTTAACAACAATTAACTAATTGATATGACAAAATTAACATCATATTCGTAATCAGGATGTCCGATTCCTATTATGTACCTGCCTCATAAGTCCATAATAAATGATTCAATTATATTAGTTAGGTAAATCAAATTAAATTGCTATAATTACGTAATTACCATTAACAGCCTTCACCGAATATATCCCCTGATCTTCGTCGGTACATTGCAATATGTCAAGTGCAACGTATCCAAAGCTGAGCACCTCATTAATCCTGGTTCCACTGGCAATGGGTTCCGAGTTTTTGTACCACATGACACGCATGGTCTCATCACTGACGGGTATAAGCCTTGCCTCAAAATGTGCCCTCTGCCCTTCCCTAATCTCTATATTCTTTGGACTAGTGGTGAACATAGGAGCCTGAGTGACAGTCTCCTCATCATATTTGAACTTTTTCGCAGTGCCCCGCTCCTCAATTTGTTGTAGTTTACTCGTGTCCAGTTGTACTTGAGACGATTGGATAATCGACTTTCCAGACTGAACGTTAAGTTTCACCTGTACCGCATCCGATCCAAGTGCATTTGATGCCCTACAAAAAAAACACATCCAAATCGGTATTTAAAAAAACCCATCAATCCACCCCCAAATTATAAAACATAAAAAAAAACCTTGCAGTGTAAACTCCAGAATCTTCCTCAATCAACTGTTGTATATCGAGCGCGACATATCCAAAATCACAAATAGGTTTAAACCTTGATCCAATCTGGAGAGGTTGTCCATTTTTGAACCACTCAACAACCAAATTGGGATCACTAATTGGTTCCACCTTGCACTCGAAATGTGCCCTCTGCTGCTCCTTGAGATTCAAATCTTTAGGCTTTGTAAGAAATCTAGGCTTGATTCGTATACTCTCCTCCACCTCGACCGACCTAGACATTCTCGACGAGTCATCAAGGTACTGTAGCTTATCCATACTGGCCGTCGTGACTTCCTGTCTGCTTATAACTTTCAGCGTACAGCTCACCGACTCGGATCCAAAGCTATTTGTCGCCTGGCAGGTGTAGACCCCTAAAAAAGCACCACGTTTCCACATTATAATCACATAATCATGTTAAAATCCAGTGTAAAAAAAGTATCCCGAAAACAACTCACCCGAATCAGTAGTATACACACTAAGAATATCAAGGGCAACATAGTCAAACTCATAAGCTGGCCGATATCGATGCCCAACAGCAATGGGAACTCCATTAACAAACCAGTCGACCCTCATGGTGGGATCCCCAACTGGCATCAACCTCGTCTCCAAATGCACGTTACTCAACTCGATCGCCTGTTGATTCTTTAGCGGCTTGACAAATACTGGCGGTCCTTTAGCAGCGACACTCTCCTCCTCCTCCATACTCTTAACAACCGATGCCTTGTAAACCTCGCCATCACTTGGGCTCTCCCTCCTCTCGACCTTCTGAGGCACAACAACGACGCTACTACTGCACCTAACTTCCCCTCCTCTATTCCCAAGCACGACAGTATAGCTGCCGGTATCAGAAACCTGAGCGGATAGAATATCCAGCGCGACATACCCGAAATCATTATAAGTCCTGTACCTTGACCCAATGGTCAAGCTCCTCCCGTTCTTCATCCACTCTACACTCAACATGACCTTACTCTCGACCCTGCACTCCAAATGAATATTCTGCCCTTCCGAAACACTAATCTCCTCCATGAGAGTATTCAAGAATACGGGTGCCCCAACCACATAGGTATCCTCCATCAAGGTTGCTTTATCATAACTGGCCTTGCTAACAACATTAACAGCTTTTGCCTCCTCCTTCACAACGACTTCGTATACCTCCATGACCCCTTCAATCCTGGCCTCCCCCACACAATTCCGAGCTACAACCGTGTAGACGGCGCTATCGTCAAGCCTCACGGCATTAATATCCAAAGCGACATACCCAAAGTCATGGTACATTTGTATCCTGTTGGCGGGCTGTATGGGCTGCCCATTCTTCAACCAAGTAATAACCATGGTGGAGTCACTCTGAGGCTCCAACCTCGTCTCGAAATGAGCCCTCTGATGCTCCCTAATCTTGTTCGTACACTTAAGACTCGTGATAAACCGAGGCGCCTGCTTAACCTCCTCCTGAACCTCTGTACTTTTCAGATTCTTTTGCTCCAGATACTGGATCTTCTCAAGACCCTCTGGATGCACGGATTTCGTCTGAATTGTGTCCTGGCGCTGAGTCACTTGCAACGTGGCCTGAGACTGGGCTGATGACGTCAAGTTGGTTGCCTTGACAACATACTGTCCTTGATCCATATACGTCACCTGCTTGATTGTCAGCGCGATATACCCAAAGTTGTAGAAAGACGTGATCCGGGAACCTATTTAAAAACGAAATTATGATAATCAAAAGGGAATCGGAAAATGAGTGGTGGTGCCAAATTAGGGGCGGCGAAAAATTGCAACGACCATGTAACTTTACTGCCAGAAAATGGATACACCATTTAAAATGCCTTCCAGAAAACGGTTACACCATTAAAAATGCCTTCTAGAAAACGGTTACACCATTAAAAATGCCTTCCAGAAAATGGATACACCATTTA
>JAHZNC010002274.1:0-18917 GCA_027744095.1 Zhuqinia jingwanae | reverse complement strand
ATTATCACAATGCCTCTGAGAGATCAACGCGTCAAGCGCGGCAAGTATTGTTTATATATTTTGTACTTTGTACATGCAAACTCTATGCATATGCAATGCATTTCAGCGCATCTCATCTGTCTCAGTGTATCAGTGTAATATTATGCTTGGTCGTTATTTGGGAACGTTCACACTCGCCGTTATCAAAATCACTGCGTTCATATTTCGTGTGCTCTGATTATGTATTGCTTATTGTCATTTATGAAATATATTAAATCTAACTAAAATATATGGTACCATAACGTTTTGTCGTTTGTGATAACTGATAACATATTTAGTGCATGACCCCTTATTGTCCTCATCTGGGCAACACTTCTTATTGTATGTGATGATGATGATGGTGATGATGACTAGACTAGCTGATGATGATAAGACACAACCACACGCCTGACATTTTCAGGTATGTACCTACATATTTTGGAGTATTATTTTGACGTTGAAAAAACGTGTTCGTGTTGAGTAATGAAACAAATTGTGTTTATAACTTATTGCATTTATAATTTTAATTAAAACCCAATACATATGGTACATCAATATTTGTAATCATTAGGTAAATCACCATGAATCGATAGTAATATTTAAGTAAAGCACCATGATATCGACTATTTATTCGTATTATGTCATACAATCCATTTTGACATTCAATATATCACCAACTATGTTTGCATAATATCCTTAACATATCAAACAAACATACATATGACACAAACACACACAGGGAGATACAAACATACAGCAACGTAATATGTTACAATCGTGGTTGCATTATTCGTTTTATAATTTTGGCCATTTTGATACAATGCTTCATAGAATACCAATGTTTTTCCAATACTTAAAATACAATCATCGTATTAGGTAAGGTGGTTAGCATCTGAAATATTATCAAGTAATAAATATATTTTGAGTTAATTTTATGTGTGTTTGCTGAAATTAGACGGCAAGAATTATGGACCACCCAGAGATCTCCTCAACTACTGACGATGACAGTGAAATTCATCCTTTAGAGATTGATATGGTACGTTTATTATCTGAATGTGTACATATTTGTGTAAATCAGGCCAATGTGTTTACATTTTTGTAAAATTTAGTTCTTTCCGCATATAATCATTTAGATCGCAAGAAATATATTGAAGTACATGATATCATCGCATCATGCAAGGAATTTACATCCAGATGCACTGTACAATTTGAGAAATTTTAGGCTCGTGTCCAATAAATGGAAAGAGTGTGCTAACAGTCTATTGCGAGTGACAAGGGATGCAATTGTTTTTGGCGATATTGATATTCAACGGCGTCGTGGAACATTCAACTACAAGTTGCAAAAGTTTCTTTTGGACATGCAGGAAAGCAACGACATTCCGGCCAATGCCTACTCTTTCATGTCAAACTTTTTCGTCCCAGAAAATGAGCAACTATTCGGAAAGTTTATGTTGATGTGCAGCCCAACTATAAAAGAGTTAAATATCCATCTACCCATTCCATTGAATATGACGTTACATGATTACAGCTTCAGAAATGTCAATTTGCCAATGTGTGAAAAGCTACGCATTCATTGTGAGATGGGATTTGGTGGCTGTGATGCTAATAATTTCAATCGTGTTCGTGTTCTAATTAGCTTATTAGTTCAAGTAGTGGGAAACTCAAATAATGGAAACTTGAGAGAGTTTGCACTGATCGTTGAGCCTGGATTTTTTTCGTCTCAATATCACGAGGAGTTACGAATAGTCCATCCAATGTTGGGCAGCATTTTCGAAAAACTTCCATTAGCATCTCTACGAGGTCTCATTCTGCAGGTACCGTTACTCAATGAACATTTTACGGAGATTGCTCAGAAATACAGCCACTTGCGACAACTACATATTGACTGTACCCTTTTGACGTGTCCGATTGCATTGGAAAGAGTTTTGAGCTGTTTGGCTTTTACATTGTCTTGGCTGATACTGGATGAGAGTACCGGTCTTGCCCCTGTATGCTCGTCAATATCAGATGTGAGATTTCCAATCATGCCTCAACTAAAGCGTTTGGACTTTGGGATTAACAACATTAGGCTTTTTGGATTCCGATATGAACAATCCTTTCCATGTCTTGAAACGTTGAATCTGACGGGATGTCAATCTGAGGGATCCTACGTAGAGTTTATATCCCCAATCAAGCCCTGCACGACAATAAATGAAGTACACCTTCCATCTGGTTTTTCACCATCACCCACTACTAATCTATTGTTGAAAATGATGTCAAAACGATTTCCATCCCTATCAATCCTACACATTCACCCATGCCCAACCATACCCGAAACGTTGTTGAATGTTTTCGAGTACCTGGCCAATGTAGTAGAGGAACTTCAAATTACTTTACCATCAGACAGCGACATAAACATTGATGTACTACTAAGCGGGTTGTCAACTGATAACTGGATTGCCATGTTGTCCACTGGAAACGTCGAACAATATGAAAATATGTGTGATTTGTGGCGAACTAACCCTTCCCTTCTTGATATGAAACGTGAGTCCATATATGTGTTGTTTAAAATACCAACGTATATAATAATATGTTAGATTATGAAATGATACGTGTATCAGATCGTAATAACTACATAATTAGGTTGTAATTGTTGTAGAATGATTATATACTACTGTGACTACTTTTTTGGTAGGTCTTAGGATGCTCAGTATTGTGGGACGACGACGGGGTGGGTCATTTGCATCGCATTTCCTCGTATCATGTGTTTTTGCACGGATGACTGCTATGAAATATATTGTATTGTCCAATTTTCATGTACGTTTAATATAATACTTATTGCACAAACATAAACTACGAGCGTAATAATAATAAGATGCATATGACAATTAAGTTTTTTGTTACTCCTTTACTAGATCAGTGAAGAAAGCATTGAGCTGTTGCCGGCGCATATAACCCTTGCTCTAAAATGAATGAAAATTTTTTAATTTTAGTTTTGTGAACAAGTACCTGTACGATATATCGGAACAAAATATTTGGCCCCTTTACTAAATTAAAATCATGAATTTATTAATAAGTTAATGAAAGTTCACACTGTTTATTGTTATACATCTGTGAGAAACGTCATCATATCAAAGTTAAGGGTCATAAATTCTGCATCTGTAAATACTGTTACATAAAAAGTCATTTGTTTGTCGAACACATTTCAGTTTGAGTGATGACCTGCAGTGTGTGGAGGGTCAGTTAGTCCCGAACACATTCTAATTCTTTTACCCATGACAAGTGAAAACGCGAAAAGTTTTGTATAATGGGATAACTGGTTGTGATTATCGGTATATTGTTAATTTCAACTGTCAGTACTAACTACCAAGTGAATTCTGAGTTCTGTGAGGTTCACAAAAGAACGTTGCACCCACAATCGCGTTGCCGTCACATTTAAATTACATTTAAATGTATTTCGTTAGGTTAGGTTAGGTTAGGGTTAGGGTTAGGTTGGGTTTAAAATATTTAAAGTTTTGATTTTAATTACTATTATTAACCAAACCCTAACATAACGAAATACATTAAAATGTAATTTAAATGTGATGGCAACGCGATTGTGGGTGCAACTTTCTTTTGTGGCAGCGCTATTCCGTCAATATAATATAGTTTTCCCTTAATATAACTAATTCACAAAGGGAAAACAAACAAATGTGTTCGGAGTGATAACGTCTACATCTGATGTGGTTCCATCGTGCTACATGACATCTAGCAATGTGTGTGTATGGGAGTGGAATATACGGAGATATAATGGTGCTCATTCTTATCATCTTCTCGAATCAGAGTACCATTTGCATGAAGATTTTTGTGACAGTTTGATGAATAGTTACAAAGTGCTTATGATTCTTAAGTGCAGTGCAGAATAAGAATCCATTTTTGTTGTAATATATATTCGGTTTTTTGATTTATTCCGGATTGTAGCTGACGGAGCAGAGGAAGCGTCTTATTGTAAAGGATTTACAGAGCAATCTACTTATGGGTTGTATGGTTGCACATGTGCCAGGAGACATATGTCAGTTTTGTGACGGACGAATAGCAATGCTGCAAATGAAACATCTCAATGACAGCCACATGCGTAGAGTTTATATTCATTACACCAACATGAATTCGTATATTAGATGGGGGCGTGGTATATTGACAAAACATCAAAACCTGAACCATCATTTGAACGATATCGGATGTCAATCATCGAACCAGTTAATGATAATAATTAATAATCAAATACCGCCATTTGTCTACAGTTTTTTACACTCTGATTTTGTTGGTTTTTGTTATTGCGGACGTACCCGGATCGTATTTCGCATAGCCAACAGTCGCTGCACACTGTGAAGTTGGCTCCTAATTTGGGCCTTGATCAACCATCATAAGAATTATACGCCGTGAAACATTCTGTCCGTAAATCTCATCAAAAGTGTCACGAGGATAGGATAATAGAGAACAAGCAAAAGGAACGGTCAACGCCAAAGAAAGGAGGTGTCATGAGACGAGGGTGCACATGCAGAGTCAAGCTTCTCCTCCACGTTAAAGAATCTGAGCGTGTAAGGGCTGATAAAAGTAAACATCATAACCATAATTATAGTGTTAACATTACTTGGATACATTTTACATACTACACATTTTTTTCTGCAATTTAAAAACTGTTACTGAAAATCCAATCTCAACAAATACGGCAAATGCACTACAAAATGAATCAGAAGCAACAATTGATGAGTCACCCAGAGAAGATGATCATAAAATTGAGGAGGAGCCAGAGTATATGCAATACGCATTGTACTGGTACCATTTTTTAAAGCAATTTGATGATGTACTTTGATACTTTTATTACTTGTGTGTTGTTAGTTGTTACACACAATAGATAGAGTTTAATGATAAACATACAATTTGTTAGTTAAAAGTATACAGACAAAAAATCACAACATAAACCAAAACGTACAAATAATAATTACTATGCAATACCAATAATATTAGATACATATATACATACAAATGTGTATGCATTGAAAGCGAAACTTACTAAACCTTTGCTGAATTATATTAGTATTGCATACCATTAAACATGTTGTGAGTTCAAACCGTTGTAATGAAGTAGTCTGTTAGTAGCTCAATTGATTGATTATGTTTGTATTTATTTGAAGTAGTTTGTATTTCATCGTAAATGTACATTTGTTGAAAGAATTGACGTATTTCAACCAAACCACTTGTAAGTAATGGTAATACTGATAAGATTTAATTGGGATTACAAATCGGCTTCATACTATTAGTTATTAGGATATTTCAAAACTGAGTGTAATGATTGTTTTTTTTCAATCAGTTGACGGTGCTGCATTATAACAGTCTACATAATATGACTCTGAACAAAATAGGTATACTATAATATTAGCTATTTTATATGCAAACATGATTCATATTATGCCATGCTCATGATATGATACTATGTACAAGCTTGTGTCTTACGAATTCGAATGGTAGTGACAATATAATATGGACATATCTGGCTGAATATCTGTTACTCATATTTGCTCTTTATTCCACATGTTGTTTGTTACTAATGATATACAATAAAAATATTTGTATATAATTGAATGTGCATGTAGTCTGTAAGGGTCGTCATTATGCTATTGGTATCTCTTGATGTCGGCTAAACATAAAGATAAGTAAAGGTATAACAACAATGATAATAATTTGAGACGAATGTGTCGCTTCATCGTAACTATGTACATATTTGTAATTTTTTACTGTACCACTTCAAAACTGATTCTGCAATTTTTACCAGTTTTGCGTTTTGCAGCTTTGTAGCAAAACAATACATATTCATAGCAGTTGCAATTGTAAACCATGATTCTCCCTTGTTTTCCAGTAGGTCTTCAAGCGCGTTTTCCAGCTCTTGTATTTGATACTTATGTGCAAAAACGAAAAGTTGGAAGCATATGTCACAATCTACATATGCCAATCCAATGCATCCATCATACGCGTACTTCAAAAAAGCGTGGACCACTTTCCCTCCAAAGTCATTTAAGTGCATTTCATTGTGACTTTGTTCAGTCCATTTGTGGAGGCCGTTGGTGCTCAACATTGCGTTCAATACCGGACTACTAGCTGAATGTAAACACATACTAACAATGTTAAATGGTCACAAAAATCAATATCACTATATTTATACGTGAATTCACTAAATATACTTGCCGGTTAATATTTTCGAGTGACATCCATGTACTTGATCATCGTTTGAGAAAATTGTAAAGTCCATTCTCTCATTTTGGTAAATTGATCTTGCGTTCGATGATTGATTGCTGAGGTTTGGTAGTAATATGCCATTGAAGAATGGGATCGGATCCTGCCACTCTAATGTTACTGTAAAGACTGCCTGGAGCTGATGACGACCAAACAGACCTTTTGGCATATTTATGATTCTCTGAGTAGATGTTCCATTGGAAAGTACATCAAATTCTGTTGTAAGTTGTAATGAAAATGCAAAATAAAACAATTCAGATACACATTTAAAAAGATTAACCACCTGTTAGGATTGTCTTTTGTGTATATTTTACCCAAAAATGAAACGTAATCTTTTACAAGTGGGACCCTTCGTCCTTTGCCGAATGTATTGCGAAACACAAACCCACGTAGAGCAATCTTTAGATTATACCCACACGTATCGTAGAGTCGTTTAAGTAATTGCTCAGTTTGGATGCATATGCGAACCCGTCCATCATTGTCTATCCCATCATTTGGGGGCAGCTTCCACTCTGATGCTGGTGCATTGAATACTACTTCCATATAACTACAAGTAAAATCAACAGTATTAATCATCTTGTTATGGCTGTATGACAATTTATCCATGAAATATAGATTTATATTACGGTGTTTTTGAAGTTGTTAGTTCTTGGAGAGCTGCATGTATTCGAGGGTATATCAGTCGGTCAGCACGTCCCATTGACAGTGGAACTCGTGCAGAATTATAGAAGTAATAATACTTATTGCGTCTTCTTTGGGTTCCATTGACTGTAAATAGTAGACAAAGATCCTTGTTACTTTAACTTTGATGTACTTACTAATCAACAGCTTATTCATGTACATATACATAAAAAATGGACAATGTTATTCAAATTGATTCAGTTTATATAAGGTAACAAACTACATAAAACTTACAGTATTCTTTGCATACAATACAAATGCCTTCCAAATAGGAATCAATTGATAGTAGCACATTGTGCTTACTTAAATCCATATTGGAATGAGCGTTGACACTGAGTTAATTGACTGAGGTACCAATAACAATAATTATCTTTTGCACTGGTAATGATGGAATTTTGTTGTCTGTAAACATTGATAAATGAAAGTCATGTTGTCATGTGTATGTATCCTAGTTATATGGTGTGTGTGTGTGTGTGTGGGATTGACATATAAAGATAGTCAGACATACCATAAAAATAGTAATAATATGTGTGTCTTCGAGCCCCCCTCGTCATCACCTCAGACACCTCTAACGGAAAATGGTACTCCGGGTCACATTGCTACATTTTGTGACGAAGTAATGCATAATGAATTGTTAGCATATTTAATTTTTATTGTAATGTATTACATGCAGTTTAAATAAAATTATTTAATGTCAAAAATTCAAATATTTAAGCCTGATCTACACTGACTAAATACATGTGCAAGTAGTGGCAACATGTTTGTAAAATACATACACACTTTATTTGGAGACGTACAGTTGTAAACAGAGACAGACTTCAAAGTACAAACAAAAAAAATTGTCATTAATATGAGGTGTATTTATTAGCTACGTTTCACTTATAAACTTTTGGAACAACAATCAAATAACTATAACAAATAAAATATTTCTTCCATGGAAAGTGAAGGAGGTAGGGTTCCCATCACACATGCAGCGTTTCCTTTCTGGATTGCAATGCTAATTCTTTGTAGTAGGAAGGATTTTGATCGTGGTTCTCCAGAAACTTCACTGATTATACTTTTCCATGGAAAGTGAAGGAGGTAGGGTTCCCATCACACATGCAGCGTTTCCTTTCTGAATGGCAATGCTAATTTTTTGTAATAGGAAGGATTTTGATCGTGGTTCTCCAGAAACTTCACTGATTCTACGTCCAATGTCTTCAATAAATTTGATTCCATCAACGTTCCATGGCCCCATTGTCTCGACAGCGAATGGGAGGAATACATTGTCCACTGAGATTTCCTTGTATTTAGATATTTTCTTTTTTGCAGCAATCTCAGCCGCAGCTCCAAATTCCTTAGCAGTTTGTTTTATATACGAGGAGGCGAAAGTGTCCGTACAAGTAGCATCCCAAACCAAACATTGTCCATTTTTCCATCATTATTATTATTTTTTTTCAACTTGAAATTTTTTGTGCTAAAATTTAATGAGACACTTTTTCGTACATATTTTTTGTACATAAATATTATATATCCTAATTTTTATGTAGGTGTGTGCATCGTACATAATATGTTTATTTTGTACAAATAAATTAAATCATCGAATAATATAATTAATACGCTTAATTCTTTTCTTTTTTATACGCTTAAAACACAATTTTTTTAGTAATATTCGCTATGACTATCGTCATCCAATGCGCATAATCGACGAAGCTCTGTCAAATCCACAGCTCCAGGCATTTCCTTTTGTCTCACCGACGTACCTGGTGAGCTCATAGAGGACATGGCTAAATTACTACTGCTACTTTCCCTACGTGCTGAAGGGCCTTGAGATGATGGCTCAATAGAAATCCTAGCTCTATTATTGTTCCTTCGTCTTGACAATGACGCGGTTCTCATTCTGAGCGTACTTGAAGTTTCCGTACTTCTCGCAATTATCCTTTTCTCAAACTCTTTATTTTTCATTTTGATTAGCGCATCTCGTTGAGAACGGTCAAAAAAGCCACACTAACAAAAAAAAATTAAAACAATTTTTACTTAAATTTAGTTAAAAATGTACGTAAATAATTTGAGTAGTAGTACCCTTTTCAGTAGAACCGTAACTAAAGAGAAGAGTAGCAGTCCCCCTCCGACCGACACAATAATTATCCAAGCAGGCAAGTCATGCGGCGGAGGAATTTCCAGTCTACTTGTAAACCTGATTATTCCCGTCTCTCCAAACGGCCTTCCCTCAGAATCCAGGGTACGCACCTGTCCCACACTTTCAATCCACAGGGAAGTTATACTATCAACATTATCTGTCACTTCATCATGATGATTATCCAAATCCAACAGCTTGCTAGCCACATCATTGAACATTCTCAGCTTGAACTCCACCACAGCTTTCTTGGACGGGGTAAAGTGAGCAGTTGTACATTTTACACGAATGCAAACAGTTTCCACAACGGATTTTGATGAGTGGCCGCAGTGAATTTTTAATGTGCCACCAAAATATTGCTGGTCGGGTGTCACCCAGAGAGAACTGCCAATCCCCTCCATTACTGAGCGTTTTACACGTTTTCCAGCTTCTTTCATTTTCATGTAGCTTATCCCTTCGTCCAACTCATATTGTGGATCATCCTCATCAGGTGTCATTACAAGATCCATGTCGCCCTCACCACCACCCGTCATTCTAAGAATGTGTGGATTTGGAACATCAACATCAAAGAATGTTCCATTAACCGCACTACAAATCATATCCCCATCCGGCCTTTTCACTCCAATCAGCCGATACTCCTTCTTCCCTTTTAGCACAATGGCCACTGGGATATCAAAGTGGATCTCTACCTGCGCTGCTGTTGAAGTCCCTTCAAGACCCACTTCAAATCCTTGCGTAAGTCCAAAAGTTGGGATGGATGCGTTTCCCATGGAATACTCCACTTTGGAGCTGAGAAAGCTAAAATTTTGGGGTTTGATTTGAGTGTGCAAAGGCACAGATAAGCTGTAGTTTGCGGGCTGAACAAGAGAAGAATTTGTATTTCCCTCGAGGTAAACATTTAGCATTTTATTTTTTTCGGGGGGACCCCCGTAAACACCCGACATGTCCAGCTCTATTGTCACCACTGCCGTTTCATTCTCTTTGATGGAACCTCTTATTGTGCAAAGTAAATGGAGTTGATTATCAGTTTCCCCCGTTTTGTTTTCGCAAATTGCTGGGAGGCGACGCACAATCGGCGGTTGTGACCACTTGAGAGATACTGTAACTGGAGGACTAGCAACTTCTCTGAAATTGGCAAGTTCCACTTCCAAAGAAAGAAAGTCTGTGCTACCCAACAGGAAAGGTTGGTTTTTGTTGAAAACTTTGTCGGATTGATAATCCTTCAGTCTTGCTTGCACCGTCATGTTCGCTAAACAAGCGGGATCCCCATCAGCCTCACAAATGGTGCCCACTTGAAGCGAAAGTTTTTGTGTTCCAAACTTATTTCCCGCAGGCAACGGCATTTTGGTGTGGTAAAAGTCATTAAAGTCAGACTTTGATTTTGTCAAATTTACACCAGCGTACGGAAAACCGGAAGTGTTGGAAATTCCCTGGGTGAGTATTTCGTAATGAATAGGTTTGGGAACGACATTGCTGCTGCTCCGCTCATAGCCATCAAGCCAGTATTCCTGACGAATAAAAACTAGCCCTGAGGAATGGGTTAAGCCCTCGAAAGACTACAAAATCACAAATATGTACAATATTTCATTAACTAAAACATTTCAATTCATTGTATGCATTTTTTTTGTTATTCCAAATCCTTTACCCCAACTCTGACTGCGGGAAAATCATAACATGTTATTGGCATCCCGTTGTTAGTATTGCGAAAATTTAAAAGACGTTCAATGGACAGTACCAATTGACGACTACCTCCTGGCATTTCATTCACAAAAGCCATTAGCCGTCTCCAGTCTTCTTCCAACTCCACAGTTAACTTTACCCGGATTCCGAGTACACTCGGCATGCGTCCATGGCCTGAATAACTAATACAAGTGCTCACATTAAACTCCTCCGTGCTAATCAACAATTTTGAGATGCTAGCTGTAAGGGATGCTTTCAAGTGGATGATTGGAATGGTACGGAAGACAACAACTTGATTTGTTTCGTAAGCGCCCACAGCCAAATCCGAATATCCATTTTCATCAATGTCCACACCAAATGAGAGGGACCATCCAAATGTACGAATGCTGGGGTCAATTAACTCTGGTTGCAGTTTTTGTGCTAAACTGACGTAATCTTGTCCACCATGATAAATGTACACTGCGCCACGACCCTCATTTTCATAAGGGGCTCCAATTGCTATATCTTTGAATCCGTCATCGTTGATGTCTTCAAGGGAACTTAGAGCGGTTCCAAATCTGGATCCGGATATTTTGTCCCCACAAAGTGCTTGCGGCGTCAGAATGAATTCATTCTGTGTTATTTGGAAATAATAACTAATTAATATAATTACCAAAACTGACCCAAAAACTAAGTGGTGTCTCAACTTACCCCATTACTCAAATAAATAAAAACGCAACCCTCATCCCCACTCTTCATTTTCGTTGGAGCATCTTCCTCGTCCGTGGAATCATTCAATTCACCTGTTGTGTCCGCCGCAGGTACAAAAGTATTTCTTTTATAGCGAACAGTAGTGCCGTACAGCGGAGCACTCACAAGCAAGTCATCAAATCCATCCGCATTCACATCCAAACTCAGTAGCGAGTGCCCAAAGTAGGATGCATAGTGATTCCCTTTGTTCGTCTCGCTGCCTTCTATCGGCTCTGTCAATAACTCCAGCTTCCCCTCCGACCTACTCCCGTTAACCTCCTCCAAAGAGAAAATCAAAACCTTTCCTGACAACTGGGAAGATCTGGGAGCACCAGCCGCAAATTGTGTTTTGTTTTTGGAAACGGCAGGCTTGAAAAATTTTCCCGATGTGACTGAATAGCCGAAATAGTCGGAAGTGTTAAGTTCTCTAATGGATTGGGCTGGGACGACCAACAGCTCAGAAAATGCTGGGGAACCTGCATGTGAATTGTAACGGCGGAATAGGGGACGAGGTCCTAATGTGTCTTTGTAGTAAACAATACTTCCAGTCCAGTCATATACACCAGGTGCGCCAGCAATCATCTCATTATCAGATGTTAAATGAATAGAAAATCCAAACTGTCCATAGGCCCAGTTGTAAATTACAGTTGTGTTTTTATCCAGCGTCGGTGATATTTCCAAGTGTGTTTGTTGCGCTGTCACCAATTATGATCCCAAAAATATACATTTTTCAAATTTAAATTGAAATAAAATGAAAGCTAGATATATGCTATGCTTTATTTACTCTTGTTCAAAAGTGGGCTCAGTCTATAGCTCAACTTTGGTGCAAGCCATGGAAAGTTAGAATCCTCCGGTTCATTTTCCGCCATCAAATTAGATTTAGGCACCCAGTAGCAAATTCCATTGAGGAGATAATAAGCACTAAACTTTTGATTAACCCATCGACTACCACAAGTCACAAATTTATCTGAGTCCCCCACAAACATGGAGCCACCCAACCAGCCACCATCCTTCTTATCATGGAATGGGAGACCCCGATCCCGGGGATCATAGTCCCCCGTGGGATCCATCTCAACAATTTCACATATCCTCTTCTTGTTTCTATAATCATGATCTCTTAAAAATGAGCCCAGTGCACAACGCCAAATCAGACCAGGCTCGGATATGTTGGAGTGACCGGCATTTGTCGAGTTTGCCTTGGGTGTCCCAATTAGCACCCATCCTGTTGTAGTGCCAGCAGCAGCAGCAGTATCCCCCTCCTGTTGGTTTTCCTCATGATGGATATTACTTACAGGCCTTGACACATGCAATAGCACCACGGAAGCCCCAAAATGCGCTTCTTTCCCGTTAAATTTATTTGAAATGAGGATAGGATACTCTTCGTCAATATTAAACGCATGCGCAAACAGAGTAACTGAACGGAGTAGTAACGGTCGTTGTGAATTAAAATTGTGCGAGATGAGATCAAAGTGTACTAGAAGTACGACGAGGTAAGTTAATATCACATTCATTTTTTTAAATCAAAAATTATTTTAAAATGTTTTAAAATTAAAAACTTTTTTCTGTCACATTTTGTTATAAAATGAGTATTGAAAGTAATACTTTCAAAATTTTTATGTGACAACACGACTACTCATCATGATAATACCGATGCTGCTTTTATTATTATTGTCTTTTAAGCAAATTTGTGTTGACCACAGAAGAGAAACCGATGCAAATGAAAAAATGGTGGCAAGACAGGACAACCACCAAAACCAACAAACTTACCAAAAAGTTTGTAGTTTTATTACGATAATTTGTAAATGGTAGCATATGTCGTTCTTTGTTTAAAAAAAATGCATAAGTAGTATTAACTTATTAACCCGTTTTCCTTAACCAAAGACATAAAGATGTCGTTACGATGTATACGCTCTTTGGACGAAGAATTTTATAATTTTAATAATATGCTTTTTTGAATATTGTGTCAATTCATGTGATCATAAGTCAATATATTATATGCATCTTTACAAAAACAATACCAAATTTATCATCATAAACCATAATATTTATGTTATCAATAATTATGTGGTCGCATAGCGTAGCTTGGTATTTGGTGGTGATTGAGTTCATAGAGCATATCCGGTCTCATGGAACTGACTGAGTGACTGAGTCATCCACCACTTATCATCATTCATTCATCCGAATAAAATCAAAATATATTTTATTTTAATTGCAATAAATAAACACAACAGTGCTCAAAGCGTAAGTGACATACTTTTGTCATATACTGCAAGGATTCCCCGTTAGTTGGTCAGGTACAATAGAACTTTTATTATTCCAGCAACAGGGTAGAAGGAATGCTAGAACTGAATGTACAGGGATAAAAATTTGTCAAATATTTTTTAAGTTACAAAATAATTATATTCATGTATGCGTTGTAGTTAGGAAATAAAACATCTTTTGATCCAATTTTTTTAATATGACTTGTGATCTTGTTTTTGTAAACATGCATTTGAGTTTAAAATAAAGAATCAATAATAATAATAATATCTATAGGTTAAGTGAGTCATCATCAGCCACCCACCATCATATCTACTATTATTACATACGTAGTAATTAATGCTGTCATTTATGTTCTTGTGGAGAACAATTAAAAATAGTTTACCAATGTTATTGATGGCTAGTAATAACGTAAATGTCTAAAAATGAATATGACGTTTTTGACATTGTCAGTCAGCAGGAATGACTCAATTCATATGAATTGGTAACAAAGCAAAACTGATACTTTTCTTGGGCACGCAAGCATGCATATGTTTAAGGAAAATTAATATAATGTTTATTCATTCACATTTCCTCGTACAAATAACGATTGAATGTTATAAATATATATTCCAAGGAATACAGAATAAATGTTTCATATATGTATACCTACATCCTAAAAAATATAAATAAGAGATCCGTACGACAATAATAATAATAATATACACAAATAGGTATATGTCATAATAATGCTTTAAAAAATTTACATGGATTTGTGGAGCTGAAGATGAAAGACATTTTTTAATGTACACCAAGCATCATCTATCCATCTCTGTTCTGACTCCGACTCTTATATACTCTGATGTTCAGAGTCTGAACATCCGTTTTCCTGCTTTTGGTACTCAACTCATATGTTTGCTCACATGTTTTTTATTTATTCCATTTTTACTTTTACTGCTTGTTATAAAACCTACGTTCATTCTCATTCATTCGCTTGCATTGCATTTTTGTACAAGAGAACTACTTCCTGTTCTCTATATTTGATCTTTTACATCTTAGTCGAGATTTTTCGTTTGTAGCCCTCGCAATCCAGGTGCTTGCTGCGTATTCTTAAACCACAACAACAATTTGCAACCGTTTATTCCCAGTTTCTTTCTGCGTCTCTGTATGTCTGAGTCATCGGTCATCTACCTGTGTTTTTTACATGACATTACTGATTAAATACCTGTGTGTGCGTATGAAGTGCTTTGAGGGAATCTTTGAAGAGATGTTGATGACGTGACCATCATTGCTTGTGCTGTGATTGTGATCATCACCACATCTTCTACTAAAAGTTCTACATATCCTCTTCATCCTTTCTTCAGCAGGTGTATAAACTCATCCTTTAAAACACAACGGGGTTGAAATGTGAAGCCAACCTGACGGAATACCTGTTTTTATCATTACTTCTGGTACTACTGTAAAGATGGGTAAGTATGTGGAATAGCAGTTGTTTAAAATAGTATACTTGATAATACTATGTATATTATGATTCAAGAATGAAAGATCCGAGAGAAAGATTTTGCTTGCAGTATTGTACATAGCGCATCAATTCTTGGAATTGTCTAAGTTTAATAATTTAATTACTGTGCTGTGCTTTGTGAATAATAATAATTGTTATTAGTTAAAATCGAAAGGTTAGGTTCTAGCTCACTTTGAAAAAAATGTAAACACTGGAGAGGGAGGCAAACATATCACAAGTGATAAGATGTTGTAAAGCATGTAATTTACTGAACAAGTTTTTATTATCATCGTTTGAGTTGACGTACATCATCAGCAGAATGCACATATTGCAAACCCCTTTAGTTTGAAATGGTTTAAACTTGCAATTTTAGCATAAATTGCTGCTTCTTCAAAAGAACAAGAACAATATATGCGATACTGAAAATATTGTATGTTTTTATATGTACAACAAAAAGGATATAATATTAACTACATATTTATTATATATGTGAAAGGTGAAAGTAGAGGAGCAAAATATTCGTTCATCACAGATAAAAAATATATTTTCAAAAAGAAAAATATGATAAATCTTTTTAACGTTGTAGTGAAGTGGGCGAATTCGATGTCCGACTTTTAGATGATCAAGCGAGTTATACGTAACATGGTCAGTTCTTTTGCACGTACATATACGTATGTCAAGTGTGGAAAGGTAAACCGGGAAGCGTTTAGGTGGCAGGCTTATACCAATAAGTGAGACAAGTTTCTTATGCAATCGTCAATATCTCGAAGGATCATTTCATTTGTTAGGTTACTAGGTTATTTAGCATTATGGTTAGTCACCGTCACCACTAATTGCCACCTCATTTTTTTTAACCGATTTTGTGTAATCGAGTGCCGGGTCGGAGGACCACACAGACACATGACGACGAAATATGAATACCCTCCAGTATATCTACTAAGCTCCCCTACGCTGAATACAATAGATAGTGCAATGAGAATAAGAAAAGGTCTACGGCGACTTTTATCATGTAAATTACTTTGCTGAGGAATCCTGTACATTGTTATGCTGATGTGTCAATCTCAATGATGATCTTGGGAATTTCGTAGCTTAGCTCAGTTTTGAAGTTCGCCTTTCATGCTGGGGGTCACCACATTATTGTGCTTCTTTGAAATTACATATTTACATTTACTTATATACACAAATGTAATTTACATTCATTCACAATCACCAAAAATTCACATTATGCTATTTATTATTGCACAATTACAACTTTTGTTATATGTGAAAATGTTTAGTTAGGTGTAATTTAGACAGACAGGCAACAAGATTACTATCTCCTGAAATGATATATACTTGCCTCGTGGCGTCGGTTTAGTCTTAAAGACGTGTTTCATGTGTGATCTTTTAATTTTCTGAATTTAGTCTGTATTCTGTCTCTGATCTTCTCACGTCTTCGAGTTAAAATAACAATAATTACGCAATCATGAGCATACTAAAAACTATGTGGCTGATATTTTTGGAAATGTTCTTTCCAGACAATAACAATTTTCCTAAATTTCCAAGGACGTCATCAACATCCTCCTCATCGGGGTGTCGTGGAAGTTTTTCTGTTCCACCCCCAAGGCCGTCAGGACCTTTGAAAGTGTTTGGAATCAAAATGTTTGCAAGGCTGTCCTTCTATCCCACATTGTTTTACAATGTTGTGATGGCCCGAGTAAGCACCAGTCGGCACTGGTACGACCGTATAGACCAAAATGTGATACTTGGTGCTCTCCCATTTCGTGGAATGGTGGATAGTCTCAGGAAAAGGGAAAATATGCAAGGGGTCATCTCCATGAATGAGAATTATGAGCTCTGGCTCTTCTCACATGACAAGAAGGGATGGGAGAGGAATGGAGTGAAATTTTTGCAGCTTCCTACTCGCGACATTTTCGAGGCGCCTTGTCAACTAAAATTACGTCAAGGAGTGGACTTTATCAATGAGATTTGTTGTAGTGGTGGCACACAGACTTCTAGTGGAACCGTGTATGTTCACTGTAAAGCGGGTAGGACCAGAAGTGCAACGCTAGTTGCGTGTTATTTAATGCAGGTAATAAAAATTAAGTAACATAATTTTAATGTTTAAAAAATAATAATATTGTGGTTTGTTAAAGTTGCGGTTTTCCTTTTTTTAAAGAAAAATAAGTGGACTCCATTGGAAGCTGTGCAACACATGCATGCATGCAGACCTCACATTTTACTCGGACCCAAACAGAAATTTGCTATTCAAGCTTATTACGAAAATATACAGGATAGTCTGAAAAATGGTAGCTCTTCTTCGTCGGATGTTGACAGTAAACAGATGTCTTTGTAATATACAAAAAAATATAAATTATTAAAACTCTACCAAAATTCTTCTAATTCACAAACAGGAAGCATAATCTATTGCTAATGCTATCGTATATGGGAGTACAATGACATTAATACCAGAACAGGAACAAGAAAAAAACAACAAAAATGGAAGAAAAAAATCTCGTTAAGTGAAATTGGATTTCTTTCAGTTATGATCGCCAAACTTTTTTAGCTGTTCAAAAAATATAAAAACCTAAATTAAAAATTAATTAATTATATATAGCTGGATTAATAATAATAATTAATAATATAATATAAACTCTTTTTAGGCACATGGGACAAGTTTGCAATTGTTCACAATAATCAACATTTTTTTTAGAGTTATAAGCGCGTTCATATAAAAAATGTACGTAGACTGTCAACTGTAAAGCGTTTCCCTCGGACATGACATATGACATACATTAAGTTCTGGAAAGTACACAAATAAATAGGTTGACGACTGATACAGTTAATTCGTTAATTGTACTATTGTACAGTATAATAGTATACGCATATATCATGTATCTATAATCAGTATATACTCTATTTTTTTCTTACAACAATTAATTATATGATTCGGGTAAGAATGATAGAAGGAACGAGTAGTAGCGTAGCGCAGCAGCGTGGGATATATCGACACTTTTACAATAAGAAATACACATACATTATTAGTACATATATCACAATGATTTACTTTTCATTATATAGCACATCGACTTTGTAAATTAAATTCATCAAACTTTAAATACAATCAATTTAATTATTTATACTTATTAAATAACTAAACTTTTTAAACTGGAATCGACTAGCTCGGCTTACATGTAAATTACATGTACTGTAGTAACAACATAATATGTAGGAAAACAACGTTAGTAATAATATATTGTTCAGTAAATCAGTGCTGTAAACCTTCAATCTTCATATAACATATACATGCATTGACATGATAACATATATTATATTTTGTCCATTATATTTACTCCTCTTGAAGTACAATCTCAACTCACACACAAGCAGTCATATTACAAACAATCAACCGTTTTAATTTTTTTCGTTGATATTTTTGACAATGACAAAGTTATTGTCGCTACATACCGATGACCAAACCCAGAAAGAGAGAGAGAGAGAGAGAGAGAAAAAACAGCAGAATATGTGTGTACAAGAGAGAGAGATCATATTTCTTCTTACGACGACTTGGAATTATAACCATAAATCACTTGGCTTCGATAAGGAAAAGAAAAGTTCTGCTGGAATGCCCCGATATTATATTTGAAATTATTGGAATCGACATTTAAACGAAGGCGAGGAGACTTCTAGTCTGCTGTCATGAGCGTCGTCGCTGGTTAATGTCGA
>JAHZNC010002273.1:0-14033 GCA_027744095.1 Zhuqinia jingwanae | reverse complement strand
ATGCAACAACACATTCACTAAACTAGAAGGCTGTGCGTAGAAATACGCCATTTCAACGGACGACATTTCTCATTGCCCCAACTCCTTTGTCCTTATTCCAAAATACATATATTATAAACTTAAATACAATAACGCCAAATTCTTACACGTATAGTAGTAGACACTTGATCCTATCCTCGTATCCCCAGTTTTTTTATTATTATAAAAATATGCTGTATAGCACTTCACATTATTATCATTCCAATTTTCTCTCTCCTTTCACTCTTGACTGAACCATAAAGAGCATTACATTCCTTTGAATTGTGCGTTCTTGTATGAGGAGATGAGAAGGATGGGTAAGAAAGGGAAAATGCTAATTTCATTAATTTTGACACGACTCATAGCAGCGTAGCAGTCAAGACTCTGCGTATATTACCTATACATTATATACTAGCATAGGTACCTAAATGCATACAATGCCTTATTCTTTCAGACTTGCTTTTTTAGAGAAAAAATATATAAAGAAAATAGGAACGAGACAAGGAAAAAGAGTGTGTGCATTTTTCTTTGTAAATGATCCTCTCGACGACTATGACTCACTCAATAATCAGCAGAAAGCAGAGTGGTTGAAAATATATGCAAAGAAGAGAAATATAGGTACACCACATATCTACACTACCAACAAAAAGACTAGGCACACATTTGGAGTTAGCAGTCGTTATTATTGGCATAATGGAGCAACTTGTACAATAAGAAGGTTGAGAATAATAAAAAGAAAAGAAATAAAGTCTCATGATAATAATGATGATGATGGGGTATGTATGCAGTAGTAAGTAGTGGCAGCGGTGCGGTGGTAGTGTTGCAGCTAGCTATACTATGATACGTACTGCGTCTGATGATAATGGTGATGATGATATCTCCTAAAGGCTTTTCTGCGTTTTAAGAATGAATAAATTCGGAAGGGGTACAGGATTTTACTTTTTTTGTCTTATATTTTTTTCCTCTGCATTTTTCAGTCTTGATCAGCATAGCATACTTGTAGTCATCATCATCATCGTCTTGTTCTTCAAACAGAAAATATGTATGCATCCATTCGTGCATGCATACATACTCGCACTATACTACCACCACTACCGACCGACGCTGCTGTTTTGTCCTTGTCTTTTTTTTCCTTGTGTCTAGTTATCATCATCATTATTATTGACTATACACCATGTAGCCATGCATACATGCTTGTTATATGGCAAGAAAATTTTGCTGATGAGTTCCTACATAAAAAAAATGCGTACGTGAGCAGAGTAATCTAGAAAATCCAGCTCTACATGTTTAAAATATTTCACACTAGTAGTGTACCTTCAACAACCTTGCGTCCTGAATACTATTGAAAAGAAAGAAGAGATGATAACGATAACTAAAGAAAAATAGGAAAACTATTCTTTAAAACTTGGAAGAAAGAGAGCAAGAAAGAAAAGGATTACTGGTGTAATACGAAGCACTTTGAACCTTCTTTTGTAAACAAACAGACTGAGAATGAAAATAAGTATAATGCTTACGCAGTCGGGTGGTGTAAAATGTAAGGAATTGAATGGTATAATCATTTTTTACTGCAACTGAAACAAAAATAATAATTGTTATCAGAGTCGTGTCCTCTAAATATCGTTAATTCTTAACAAAAAATAAATAAATATGTAAAATATTTTACACTTTATACTTGTATGGCTTTAGGATGGCATCATCGCTAGCATAGTTTTTAGCATTAATTAGCATCCATATTAGTTATTTTGGCTTATGTATGGCTTTCATTATTTGACAAAAATAGCTCATTATAAACGCGTGCTTATAAAATGCAGAAAACATAACTAGAACAGGAACCACTGTTGCTAATCTAAATTAATACAATCATGCTCATTATTGCGTGTGGATTAGGATTAGATGAGGAGATGTAATTCCCTCCATTATTTTTCACTTTAACAAAATTTCATTGTGTATGACATGTTTAAAAGGTTGTTGCACTTGTACGTTTGCAATACTTTTTAGAATGTTAAGAAAACATTGCATTTAGGTAGGTATTTGATATCACCATATTGCGTTAAGTAGTACACACACAAAATGGACTAATAAATATAACGAAAAATATTGTAGCAATACCACTTTACGTCTACTAGTTTTTTTTGTAGGTTAAAAATCCTTAGAGCTAAACAAGCTTATTATTGCATATATCATGGATTCCACTAACTACATACATAGGTATACTTACATAATAATAATATATATCAGTACTTTCTTGGAACACTCAAGAATAAAATCAGCAGGAGACTTTTGAGAGTGAGCTCAAGTTGGACATTATATTATGCCATTCAATATTAATTATAGTCACCAAGCTTAATATACATATATACATACCTACTTTATTTCTTTTATACCCACAGGTTTTACTCTACTATACTTACGATTTCTCCTTTTTTTGTAAAAAAGGACCAGCCCCACCAGTCAATAATGTCCCTTTAAAAGTAATAATAGTAAGGCTGTACATACATAAGATTTATTCAAAGACAAATTTTCCTCCTCTAACATAGAGGCAGCGCAGCGTCCACCAGAATTCACCACACTCCACATCCTCCCAATACCCCGCTGATTTTAAAGTAATTTCCCATTCCAAACACGATAATACTTATATAAATTGTTGATAATATTAAGCAACTATACTAAAAATGGATATAAAAAATGATAAAGTATTATTACTACACTACATATAATGGAAAGACATAATATATTATGGTAGCACGCACAAATTGCTTGCCGAGCTGCTACTGCTGTGTATACTACACCATGCGTGTGGAGTAATTTATTCTATCGCAAAATACTACTATCTATCTAGGCTATTTTAAATAGGCATTGCTTTTATAACAGCTATAATTGAATGTTATTTAATGTTTGACAATCCATGTTTGTGTAAGTGTAGTGTAGAATGCATGTACATGTGTGTACACGTATGTAATACTTATTGGAAAATTGACTAAAATAATGGTCATGTTCAGTTCGTGTTCCATGATTGCTTGCATATTAGGTATGTGTGCTTTCCCCACCACTGTAATAACCCTGAGCTTGAGTTTAACAAGTAGCAACACAGAAGCAGCAGTAGCAGCTCCATTGGAGTATATTTTTTATAGAGTTGACTAGATTTTAAACTTACCTCTCTTCTGCCTGTCTGTCTACTACAAAGACAAGACAAGTTTGTGGTCGTGATAGTTATTGTAAAATGAGGCGTATATGCACACATCACACACACACACACACACACACACACACACATTTACTACTACAGTACCGTAGCAGTAATAATAATAATAATAATAATAGTCAGTATTATTATTATTATAGATCTTTTCAAAATCTACAAGAGGCCAGGCCAACTAAAATGTATGTACAAGGAAAGGGAGTGTAGTAGTAGTTTGTACTCATCGACAAATTCCAGCAACCTGTCTAGATGAACGTGTGTCGATTACTTTATTGGTCATTATTATTTCATACTCAGGAAAGGAGGAAGAGAGAGAGAGAGAGAGAGAGAGAGAGAGGCAGAAAATTCAATTCAATTAAGGTTTTAGTTAATGAACAAGTGAACCGTGCGGTGATGCTGGTTAGCAGTATGCTATAGTCTCTACCTAAAAAAACTTATGCTGTGTGCGGTGGTGGCGCTAGTGGTGGTGGATGAACTCTGTATTTAGTATAGACATGACTAAATAGAGAGAAAGCTTGTGTCCAAGGTTCATGACTATTACA
This sequence comes from Zhuqinia jingwanae, assembly GCA_027744095.1. Taxonomy (NCBI): domain Eukaryota; kingdom Metazoa; phylum Arthropoda; class Collembola; order Entomobryomorpha; family Paronellidae; genus Zhuqinia; species Zhuqinia jingwanae. Next base: position 10,274 of record JAHZNC010002273.1, on the reverse strand, counting down.
TATAAGCATGTTCATAGGTATATGCTCATGCAATTATGCTTTTAAAACAAGCTGAAAGCTCACGACTGACTACTACTACTACTACATACAGTCTAGTACATTCTGTATACACAAATATACGACTTGTGTAATAATAATTATAATGACACTCAAAAAGGTACAATCAGCAGGATTGCTCTAGAACAAATATGCATATTTTAATAATACATCGTGCATCGCCACACAGAAGAGCCCACTCAAAATACAAAGAAGTATAAAATAATATTATTAACTGTGTCGAATAATATGCGATTGCTTGGTGTGCTGCTGCTTGCAAAAAGGTGCACCACTACTGAAACAAATTTGGAACAGTTTGGATTTTCCTCTTTTACATTCAAGCTGTTTTTTAACAAAAGGGCTAGTAGCTAATCATAGTTTACCCTTCCAAAGAAATCTACTACTACTACTACTACTACTATTGCTGCTGCTGCTCCTTTGCCTCTAGAAAATTTAACCTTTCTTGTCCGCTCTCCACTGTTCCGATTTATACCTCACCACATTCTCATTTAAACTTCTTTCTCCTTTTCCACACTTTTTTTTGTGTGTGGAAATATATATTTTTTTATATAATAAAATGAATGAAATGAATGAAATGTGCAAATGTAATAACAAAGAAAAATATATGTAATATCTACATGATGATCAAGATGATCTTCTTAAATGGATATTACTACCACTCCCACTTCTCCCATCTTGACCAAAAACATACTATTTAATCAAAAAGCCCACACATGCAAGAAAAGAGTAAAAAAGAGGAAGAAGAAGAAAAACATTTTCATTTCTGACTTTGTTCCAATTTCTTGCTCTCTCTTTCTCTCTTTTGCTCGCTTTTCCTTATTAAAATTTTTTCATCATAATTTACAAGGAAAATGAATCTGGCCCATTATTTGAAGAACCATATGTCTATTTGTGTGTAATATGTGTATACACTTTATACACAAAAGCTTATATAATAACATGTACTTATATATGTGTCTATTTTTTTACAGTTAGGTATTTTTATATGACAGAAGTAAAAGAAGAAGAAGAAAAAATAGGAATGTAAACTATATTGAATGCCTCGTTTTTTGTGCGTTTTATTGCGTAGCAAGTATGACCTTTCAGGAAAAACTAGTTTGTTACTACTTTTCAAGCTTTCCTTTGGCTTTCTCCTCTATTCCTCCTCTGCTTAAAATAATATCCCCTCTCTCACACACACACACACACACAATGCAGCGCGCACAGGGTAATAACAGTTTTTTCTACTTGTTCTCAATAGCTTTTCTATTACTTCTTTTTTTGTGCCCATTTTGTGTTTCTACCATGCAATTTCTTCCTCTCTTTTCCCGTTCTCTCTCTCTCTCTCTTCTGCTCTTTATTACTACTTACATATATGTATTTATGTATGTATATAAAAACCTATAATATCTATTTTCTACTTCTTCTTAAGATGACGTTACACGGAAGCCATATTTTTTATTTTTCTACTACTTTTCCAACAAAAAAATTCTACCATGCATTCCTCACTCTTGTCTTGTTCATGCTACATGTTGTTATAAGGATATGCTATACACTTATGTAAAAGGCGCGCGTGTAAATATGTGAAATGTAACAAGAAGCAACGTGTGGCTTATCTCAAGAAAAACATTCTTGGCTTCTCAAACTATTTTTCTTATTGGTCTCCTTTTTTGCCTTCTTTTCTTATTATGACTGGCCATCATACAAATACAGTTTTTATAACAAAAGCAAGCAAACAGCATAAAAAAGCATAACAGTGTGTAATACTTCTTCTTCTTCTATATATTTTTTATTGTTACATTACAATCTTTTTAACAAGGGAAAGTAGTTGTGAAATGCGGAGGAGGATGATTCCCCATGTTTTTGCAGTGTACTAGAGCTACTACTGTATAGATGTATTTTTCATTATTTTTGTAGGTATACTCGATAGTTACTTGTGTACATAAAGAAGAAAAAAATTGTGAATTGTGAATGTGTGTGGTAATATGTATGTACAAGTTTTTTTGTTCATCTCTCTCTCATTCTCTGTGTTTTTTTCTTCTATTTTCCAGTTATGATGGGCGAGTTAGACCTGGAACTCACGCAAAGAATGAGGTTTTACTCGGCCAAAGAGCTTACTTCAGGACGGTGACGGAGCCTGCTGCGTTACAGATCGATAATGTCAGTGAAAACGATGCTGGGCTCTATAGGTGTCGTGTTGACTTTCTTAAGTCACCCACGAGGAACTCCAAAGTGAACTTAACCGTAATAGGTAAGTAGTACATGAAATCAATTAATTTCTCTTTAATAATAATAAAGCTTCGCTCTAGCAGCTTGTTGTCCTACTACAACAACAACCGCTTTTTGTACTTGCTATACATACACACGCTATATACATGTACATATATACACAATAATAATATCATGCTTTGACATACAACACAAGTAAAAAAAAGACAACCAAGCAGAATATCATAATAATAATAATATGCCCACTATGTACTAAACTTTACTTGCTGATGTGTGTATGTGTTGGCTGGAGGGTATAAAAAGAGAAAATGCTCGGCTCATCATAAAACTAACCAGTTGAGTATACTACCACTACCCTATATTTGTATCACACAAAATAGCAGAGCAGCGTGAAGTTTTAAATCCATCATGTATATTGTGCATCGTCTATATATTTATATGCATATATACGCCCATCATATCATCCATATGATGTAATAATGACATGACACTCAAGGCAAAAAAGACATACCTACTGTATGTTGTAATGTGCATACATATAATCATCATCATGGTCGTCATCATCGTAAGACCGTATAACTTACCACATGGAATGAATTGTGAGACTCAACGAACCACATAGAACGACCACCACTTTTCCCTCTCTTCTCTCTTTCTCTCTCTCTCTCTCTCTAATAAGTGCATATAACGTGAGAGCTTGTGCAAGTAGTAGGGAGTGACTGAGTGACTTGACTTGACTGACTAGTACAACAACGATGGAGGAGGAGGAGTGGAAAGAGTGGAGGAGAGAGAGAAAGAGAGCGTCAAGTGCACATATCCCCCACAAAATTTTCAGGATGTAGGTTACTATTATACTGCTAGAAAAATGGGGGAATGGCACGTACTCTCTGGAAAAAATAAGTATCAGCATAGTAGCTCACTCTCCCTCATTGCCTTTTCTTTTTTGCTGCTGCTGTTGGTCAGTGATGCAGAAACTGAATAAATATCCCAGACAGCTCATTCCTTGTTGGTTTTTTTGTGCCGTCTTCTCAAGCCAAAGCCAAGTTGCTTAGGAGGAGGTGGTGGGAAAAGTTGATGATGGTTAGTGGTGCTAGCTGAAGAGAGAGAAAGAGAATGAATGTATTTCTCACCATTACTGCTACATAGACACATTTACTATTTCGTACATGCATTTGCCGTCCTTTTAGTACCAATGTCACAAATTGTATAACATTTTGGCAGGAAAGAAAATTGGAAATCTGGTGTTGTTCCTTTGAAACAATGCTAGTTTGTAGTGTAGTAAATTCATATAAATAGGTAACTTTTTTTTCATAATCTCAAAAAAAAACTCATATCATGGTGGTTGGCTATAAAAGAAAAAGAAAAACGGATGGACGCTGCTACTAAAGCTAACTGATATTATACTGCTTCTTATTACCAGCAGCGTCTAAGCGAAATCAGCCAGTAGAAAAATATAATACTACTACATCAACGTGATATTACACCAATACAATAGGTCATATCACAAAAGTAATCCTACTTTCTAATGCGAATACTTTTCCATGCAGAACTAACTTAATGTTCTGTACTTTTCAAAACTGCGGATCTAGTTATTATTCGGTGGCAAGTATTTATGTAGGTGGCTTTCTCGGATGTTATTGGTCAAAAAATAAGAAGAGACAAACTTTTTTTTTCTGTGTAAGCAAAACCCAATAGTTTATAACAGTAGTTCATGGTATAGTGACGATGATCGGTGATGATGATGGTGAGTGCTTCACATGAACATGCTCATTCGAGTGCGACTTTTGGTCTTTTATTATTATTATTTTTTGACCGACGCCACTACGACTTATGTCTACCCCACTATCCTTATTACTATTTCAGCTTTTGTCGTTGAGGAAGGCTACATGATAGAGGACTTGTTTAAATGCTATATTATATATAAATTTATATTTGTGGTGCAAGGAAAAGTAACGCTAGTCTGTGTTAGCATTGGACTGGTTAACTGGTTATATATTGTAAGTAGTTTACATTTTCACTCGTTTCAGACCATCTTGGTTGTCGGTTGATATATCCACTCGAGTGACTAGTCACGAAAGATATATGTCTATCGAAGAGCAAGGACAAGACAGAAAATAAAACAATTCGCTAGAATGCTTCACCCAAAATTCTACAAGATATATACATTCCTTTGAGTCTTGCTATTTTGAGCCTATATTTTATGCATACATAGTACTTGGCCCACTACTGCCGACATATGTATGTACATAGGTTTATTTCCATTTCTGCAACCGTCATCCTGCGTTGTAATAATATGCATTTATTCAGAATTTATGTAGGCCTCAATTTTGAAATTCATATTTTTTATATCTTGGATGCTTTGAGGGTGAAACGGGAAGAACATGCAATCAGTGTCCAGAGATTCTACTTGGTGCAAGCGATGACTAGGTTGTCCTAAATATCAACAAAAAATTGAATAGTGCGATGAACCTGTGGTAAAACGTTTCCCAAATAAATACTATCAGAAAAGAAAACAATTTTGCATTGACTAAATATTATTATTCCTGTTATTTTACATGTACCACGTAAACTATACCTATACCAAAGTTTTTTATATACTTTATAAATATGGGTCTTTACCATGTACACATTTGATGTGCATTGAAAACAATAAATTCAATTTAACCAACTGTTGTGCTGCAAAAGAAAAACTGCAGTAAGATTTGTTTTGGTAGGGCTGAGCGACATTTAACAAATATTTGGTCATGAATTTTCGTGCTTACATTAAAGGTCTTTAGGTCGTATGCTTGTAAGCGTAAACGTAAAAACGTCATGGAGCTACAGAAATTATTTTGTAAATTGATTATCAAATTAATTGGAACACTTCATGAGGTATCCGGGACAAGTGGATACGATATATCTATATAATTGTTCTTGAAATTGTAATATGCACTAAATGACGTACCTTAATTTTTAATAGCAACCGAGTCCAGTTATTGTGTAAATTAAAGCCTGCAGTCATTTTTAACACCCACATAAAAAAGTTGCACTCAAACGATGCTCAAGGAAATGGATGAAAAATTGATTTTTGACCCAATATGAAAATAGCATACATAAGTAATAATAATATTACATTGACATCTAATTCCAAATGGAGCAGTTTTTTTTAAATTTTTTTACTCTATTTACAAAGTATTTCCTTTGAAAAGCGGGAGAGATTTAGATTTAGGCCAATTACATATACATATACATATACTAGGACTTACTGTTAAAATTCTAGTGTCAGATTTTTGTATCCATTCGAAAAGTTTGAGTTTGTTGAGGCGGATGTACACCAGCTGTCGTGTTTGTGTTAGTGTTTGTATTCTCTAATTCTTCAGATCTGATATGTATACATAATTATTCGACCATCATCAGTGTTTCATCATATCATTTAATGTCGTCTTCTCTCCGAATTTTTTATCCGTTTGTAGAAAATCTGTATGTATTATACATTCTCGCATATATGCATACATTCTAAAATGAAATCATATTGCTTTACACCAAATGATAAACAATGGCATATATAATGGCTAACCAAAAATTTTCCAGTGTTTTGAATTCCGACAAATTGCGTACTGATCCTACTATGCCGAGCAAGTTTTATTTTTGTGTAACGTTCCAGGTGTCGACAGCTTTTGTCACAGCGATGATGATGACCATGATGATGTTGATGTTTGATGTGATGTGAATGACGGTATAGTTTTTTCTTCTCCTTGTTGGTCGCTCTTCTGGAAACACGTGAATTGCGTGATATATAAAAAAGGAAGCATTCCTGAGCCACATTTTTTCGTATATATATTTAATACCATTCTAATATGCCATCCATTTCAAACACTTTGGTCATTTTGGTGGCCACTTTTTTGGCTAACTCTTTATACGAGTAAAAATAATGGCGCATATAGAGATGATGATGGTCGACTTAACGGTACCACGGTACCATATGGCTCTCTAACACACAAACAGCTCACAACAACGTTTTGCTATTTCCTTTTCCTATATCCTGCCTCTCTTGGGTGAGCTACTTTGTAAGTGAGAAGAAAGCAGGTTCTGTTATTTTGCACGAATATTTTTGCAACTTGTTTTTCTCTTCTGTTTGTTTCTTGTATCATTACACACAAATATGCTGTATTCTTTCAAAAAAATATGTATAATGGCGTATGTGTGCAAAATACTAAAAATAAATAAATGTGCCCACGTTCCGCACATGGCCAAAAAATAAGTTGCAAAAAAATGCGACAAAATGGTAGTAATATGNTCAAAAAAATATGTATAATGGCGTATGTGTGCAAAATACTAAAAATAAATAAATGTGCCCACGTTCCGCACATGGCCAAAAAATAAGTTGCAAAAAAATGCGACAAAATGGTAGTAATATGCATACGTGCTTGCTACCATACTGTGTCGCAAGTGTGTTCACGGTTAAAAAACATGATACACTGAGAAAAAAAAATGAGAATAAAGATTTGCTTTTTCCTTCAATAATAGCCAACACAACAACAACAAATGTTTCCCTTTTCTATATTTCAGCAAAACAAGCAAGCTAAAAAAAGGAAAAGAAAAGTTTTCGTGTCTTGTATTTAGAAAAAAAATGCTGCCTATTTTGCAACAATGGCAAAATATTATAAAAAAAGGTTAATATTTAGACATATAATTTAACAAATATGGTACCATTTTTATAGGTAGCTACATTATACATGCTTATTATTATTATTATTATTATTGATTCTCATTTAATAATATATTATGTATGCTTTATAATAGCACAAGCACAACAGTACATGGCTTACAATAACAACCTATATTTATGATTCAGAAATCCAAAATTTTAATGGTGCAAGTAATTTAATTATAATAAGTAGCTGTAATAACAATAACCTAATTTGAGTTCAAATTTACATTCCTTAACGAACAGATTTCCACTCCACCAATAAAATAAAAAAAGTAATAATAATAGCTGTGTATGTTGCTATTGTATGTACGTGCACATTAAAGGTAATTATTATTTCGCCAAGTTGTACAAGTCTACACCTGAGAGAATTACTAAATACACAGTAGCGTAAAAAGTACAATCCTTCAGCCGTCTCATCACACATGAGCGCGAGTGGGTAGATGGTAGCAGATTGATTGATTTACTGAAATTTTACTCCGAAAGAAGTGAAAAGTTTTTGTAAGCTTAAAAAATTAACATTTCTTTTGAAACCCACATAATAATAATAATAATAATATATTTAAGTAGTTTAGTAGTCTACAATTACAGGCTGAGCTACAATTTTAGTACATAAACATATTATATATTTACTGTTGTATGTAGTGCACGCACGCACGCATTATATAATATTATGTATGTAATTTTCTTACATTTATTTGATAGACACACAAGCTGTTATTATGTGTGCACATTACTGTCAGAACCGAGAAAATTAGATTTATATATGTTCCCAAAAGTACCGTTTGAGTACCAACAAAACAAAGTATAAATGTATTGCGATTACACAGTTTTAAAATTACGCAGAGTAAAAAGTAGGTACTTAAAAAACAAAGGTACGTACGTGTATACAAGCTGTTATATAGGTACAAAAGAGAAAGTGTAGCGTTTGAGAACTGACTTTTCAACGGCTTTTCTACGCTGAGTCATTTTTCATATCAATATTATATAGGTATTTTATAATTGCGAAAAATAGTACAAAAGTTAAGAATTATGATAGCTGGGAGCATGTGGCATGCGAGATTATATAAACATTTCACTAGTGAAATTTCAATTCATGGGAGTAGTAGGAAGAGAAAAGTTATAGCATAGCCAAAAGGTGATGGGAGTATTTAAAAACAGTTACACTCAAAAGTTTTTTAGATTTATGCAAATTTCCTTCTTATGCTAATGTTGTTGATGTGATATGTTATATGTGGGATATTATTATAGTTGTTGAGCATGCAAGGCAAGGCCGTCTATTTCAATTCTCTCTGGTTTTCAAAACTCGCTGATGCTGGTGGGTGATGGAAGGGAACATAACCGTAACTTTTCCGAGAAATATGGTAAATATATGTGGGTACCTAAATATGTATATCTGTATATGTTATTATTACCAAACATTACATAAGAAAAAAAGTAGCAGGAGTAGTTGGTAAAGTTCTTGTTGGCTTGGTTGGTACAACTACTTGTATGAAAAGTATGCAAAACCTCACAAATGGCTGCTAGCTGTGCGGTAAAGTTTTTACTTGTTGTGGTGTCGCAGTGATGTATGTCAGATTAGATTTAAAGTTTTTTTTATTTCGAAGGAAATTCACTTTAAAAACCGATGCCTTGAGGCAGTTTTGCAAGGAAGTTGTGTGTTTCTATCATCAAAAAAAACTGTATCAACCTTCTTGTGTGGCTGTGAGGCTGGCTTTGAGATTGTAAAAAAGTATCCGACTTTAGAAAGTTCATGCACTTTATTTCTTTCTCTCTCTCTCTCTCTCTCTCTGCATGAGTTACAAAGTATTTATGCATGAATATGCGTTATGTGTTTGGTGACTGTAATATTGCTACAAACAAATTTTTGTGTGTTGTCACGCTAATCCGTTTCTGGTTGATATTAATCTTAGCAATCACCAACTAGTAGTAGTATATATAGTTCTTTAACAATATTGCAATTGAGAACTTCACGCACATGCAAAAAAAGCACACTTGCAAAACAATGCCCTTTTCATCTTGAAAAAAAAACCATTAGTGCAATCTTGATGAAAAAAGTAAAAAAAGAGGCTTGAGCCATATGCCTGCTTATCAACCTTATTATGGAGTACAAAAAGGAAACGGTATATTTTTTGTAAATGAAGGACAGGGGGTGGAAGGTTTTCCTTGTTTTTCAAATGAACATAAAATACTAGACTAGATGAATGAGAAACAACATATTATATACCTTTAACATGTGTGCTTTAATATTATCAAGTAACCAAGTTGAAAACCTGCGTTTTACAACAATTCTTCCATGTTTATACATATGCGTTTAGACGTGAAAGTTGTACAAAAAGGAAAACAAGAGTATATTTAACAAAGAAAAAAACGACATGTTCTATTGGCGTGGACAGTTCATGTTTAGATTTTAGTGTGCTGATGGTCGACCCTATTATAATTCTCAAAGTTATCAATGCCTGCCTACTTACCTCCCACATAAATACGTCTTTTACAAAATTTGACGTTACTGTCGTGAACACGCGTTGTTCACGCAGTTTCTTCGTGACATGTTCTCCTCCTTAAAAAATACTTTTCCGAGACAAGAGCGAGTACTCCATCAGAGACTAGATGTTTATCTATTCTGTCAACTAACTACTCCTGTAAATATATAACGGACTTGTTATTGTGACAGAATTATTATTATTTATTATTATATGTGTATTGTGTATAAGAAAGTTTGCTCAGGCCAGCGATAATATGTCTTTTTATCAGATGCATGCCATCATCACAAATTTTTATTTTTGTGGAACGGTGAGCTCAAACATGACATGTTTAATTCTTAATGGAATTTTGGAATGTAGTCTTTTAGTAGTTTTAGAGTTTGAGAGTTTTTTATGTTATGTATTTAATAATTTTATAGGTAGAGATGATTAGATTAGACGTAGAACATCAATTACAAAAATTACAATGATTCAATGGCTATACATAATGTTCTTTTTGAAGTGCAATAAATATTGCTTTCAAAGAAAATCTGATCATCAGCCAAAATTAAATGTGTACATATACCTTTGAGCATCCTTACTTAAAGTTTCATGTTGCATACAATCTAGAAAATATAAAATAAGGACAATATCCTTAAAAATATTATCTCTTATCAAAATATGTGAAAGCTCATTTAAACTGACTAAAATGACGAAAAATATATGCCTAACCCTCATGACACTGAACTTGTTGACCATTTCCAAGGACATTGATAAACCCAGTAACAAAATATCAATGAGCCCAGAGACCGGTAATCCCGAGTTTTTGGGCTTGGATTACGGATTACAGATTACATTGT